>CM068994.1:21548329-21850829 GCA_035357415.1 Ophraella communa | reverse complement strand
ATAAATTCAGGAAAATCCCTTAGGGCTAATAACATCTAGGCTTTAATATTATTATGTCTTATTACTTCCATACTTGGTCTAGCCTTAATAATACCTAATCAACATCAGGTAGGTACCTAGATACAAACAAACTGTAAATTTAATATGTCAATCTGACGATGCTAATTCTAGTGAAACGCATCTAAAAACGTGTTTTGCTAATAAATAGTGAAGGTGTAATTCAGCTTTTAGTTGTTGACTGTTCTTAATAAGACAGTAGTTTTTTAAGTCGTTAGTTTTTTGGCAGAATTGTAAGGTTTTCCAATCGTCAGTTATTTCTTCCTTATGTATTTCTTCATCCCTTCTTTTAACATTTCATTGAAATTACCTCAGTTGGGCCGAAACTATTTAATAAAATTATATGACATATACTTTGGGTTTTATATTTGATTTAAATATATTATGAGTATTTAGATATATCCGTCTCCAAAATCATCGGCTTCACAAGCTGTTTTAATAGATTAAAATTGCTAGCTATGATTGGAGAAATAAATCTAATTTGCTCTTGCAAATAGAGCAACATATTTAAAATGTTGGTTTGATAGTTTCTTTAAAACAATCAAGAAAAGGACATTATATGGAATTAAGCAAAAGGCACTTGCAAATTTTATGAATATATTTAATCTTACCTTATAACGAAAGTTTACTTTCATTGGTAATTTTAATTAAATTTGCCTTCGAGATTTTAAAGTTTGTAAAGCAAAAAAAGATTTAGAAACTCTCATATTTATGTACTATTCAATGTTGCAATCAACGATAATTTGTTAAAATTGTAAAATTTGGTTGAATTGATACTGCTAAATTACGGTTTTCCGTTAAATAGTAAAAGGTTTATTTTATACAATAAACTGCAAATAGAAACGTTTCTAATAAATTAATAAAACGGAGAGTTTTTTATCTTCTTAACCTTAAAACCTTACATCCTGGGATTATCCCTCAATCCAATAAAAACCCATTATATTTTATATCTAAAGTAGCAGAAAGGATGGCCAATTGTATAAAAAAGCTTAAGCCACTATGAAATGAAAAACATATTGTAGACTTTTTGATTGTATTGATAAGCGCATTGTTGAATATTGTGTGATTCATTCTTTAGTAGTAAGACAAGAAATTTATTGTACATTTTTATCTTTGCTGAAAAAAAATATATTTTTTTAGGTATATTATATCAAAATTAAATATGTATTCGATTTGAAAAAATTTGGAATATCAATCATATTTGAAAATTTTTATAATTATTAAATTTTTTGCTACTTTAATGTTCGAAACACGGGCGGTTCTATATTCGTCCCCAACCAAGGGATTTTAAATTTGTAGGTTCTGGGAATAAATCGATCTCCATCTCATTAGCAAATTATAGTAAATAGAAATATGGAATGATTCAGGTAATTAAGGATAATAACAAACTCTTCGTTTTAACAAAACTTCCAATATTTATTTAAAAACTGCTTTTTTAAAAGACTCAATGACAGCCGTTTCGCATATGTCAATCTGACGATGCTAGTTTTCTAGCGAAACGGCTGTCATTGAGTCTTTTAAAAAAGCAGTTTTTAAATAAATATTGGAAGTTTTGTTAAAACGAAGAGTTTGCTATTATCCTTAATAAGATAGACTTCCAAAAAGTAAGGGTTAGTACAATCAATTTGATTATTCAGGTACCAAAAATTTCAGTTCAGTTTACAGTTGACCACACCAAGCATTCATTTATAATATAGTAACTCTTAATATAAAAATATACCATGTATGTAAGGCTATGTATGTAAGAGTTTATACTGTGGTTAGAAAAATTTAATAATTCGTGGTGAAAGTGAACATATTTATAAAAAAAAATTGAAAAAATTGAATAGGCAGATTGTGAGTACAAGTGTAAAATGAAAAGCAACCTATGACATTTGTAAGAAAATCCTTCCACAATAATACATGCAACTTTAAAAGAAAAAGTTGGTAAATTAAACACGATTACTGTCAAAGACGTTATATCCGCAATAATCTCTACAATAACAAACGAAAATTTCTACCACCTGTACCAAAAAATAGACTAGAAGTAATTAATGTTATAAAAACAACGACTATTACGGCGACGTTAAAAGAAGAAGATTTTGTATTTATTATCGACGATATTAAAGAAATTGTTGTATTTAATTGTGTATCAAATATAGCTGTTTTGAGTAAAACAAACAAAGTATATGTTGATGGTACATTTAAGTATTGCTCCGATCATCTTTTGTAGATATTTACGCTTCACATACAAGAAAGTGGAAATCCATTTGCATTTTGTTTATTAACAAATGAGAAGGAATGTACTTACGGGACAAATGTTATCATTTAGTTTTGATTCTGAACCCACAAATCTTTGTAGCAGACTTTGAAATTGCTATTCACAATGGTATAAAAACGGTGTTTCCGAATTCTAGGATTGTGGGGTACAGATTTCATTGGGGGCAAGCTTGATTTCGAAAAATTCAAAATCTGGGCTTTACGCCTGCTTATAAAGATGAAAATTGTGAAATAGGAAAATGCGATTATTTGGTGGATAGTTATATTTCCGAAGAAGCCATTTTTCCACCCAGTTTGTGGGCTGAACTCAGCGATAGCATAGAAAGGAGTACAAATGCATGTGAATCTTTTCACGCCAAATTTAATGCCAGTTTTTATGTAACGCATCCAACAATTTTTCATTTCATAGAAATTTTAAAATAATTTCAAACATGCTTACATAAAAATTCAAAGTTTTGGCTCAAGACTACGTGATCCAACAGTACGTAGACGTAAGCATTGTTAAAAAATTCAGGAATATGAAAATGGAACAAGTTCGAGGTTTAATTTTATCAAATGTATGGCATATAAGCGGTATAAATATTATAATAGTCTATGTATTGGTATATAAGGAAACATTTGTATGTAAGTATTTATATTATTTGTAATAAAATATGTTTTGCGATATTCAGTGTTTTTACTTTGCTGGAAAAATTGAGTTTTACAAAAATAGGTAGGTACAACACCATTAGTACTACTAATTGCACAATTTGTTTAATCCTGCTTAACGGCTTGCGTACGAATACATCAATCTAATTGTAGAATGAAATTTTTCTAGGGGACGAATTATTGTCTATATTTTCAGGTACTGGATTAACTAACGGCTCAATTTTAATCATGGGGAGAGTTTAGGAGCCTTATACTGGATAGAAGTAATCTATACCCATCCTCGACTGGAATAGTCGCTAAAGGACATATAGTTTGAATACCAGAATAACCAAAGAACTCATTTTCTTCTTGAGGAAGAGATGTTATTCAATATTGTTAATAGACTTCTTTTAGACTAAGAGTTATATCTAGCAAAATAATGTTTTTCACAACATATCGATTATTTTATACTGTAAAGATGAGTTAATTTCTTTTATTTTTAAAGCATATTAACTTCGTATAAAACCTCGAAAAATAAATTTTTAACTAAATTAAGTTCACTAAATTAACTTTAGAAATCATTTTTAACAAATTACATTTTAACAATACCCAAAAAATTCTTAAAGAACACGGTGTCTTGACCTGAATTAAATAATCTCAAATCTTTTAAAAAGGAACGCGGAAACACCGATAATGATATGTCAAAAGCTTCTTCGGATTAAATAGCGATAAGTTTTCTTTTTCCTTTCATCTTTACGCCGATCATTTTTTTACCCAAAAATGTCTTTATTCGACATAATTAATGAGGCTTCCCAAAAGCCCAGCAGCATCCAAATTTACATCTCGACTCGCCTTATTCTGTGTGTCAATTTTTCTAAAATACGAACAGAGGCGCTCGCTTAGGGTAACAAAATCAATACCCTAAAACATTCAAATAAATGGGATCCAGCAAACAATAAATTTAAACTTTTATTAAAACAGGATTTAATATTATTCACCAATAAATAAAATAATATATTTTAAGAGTTTGGGATATTAAAATACTAAATAATTACAGCAATAAAACCGATAAAAAGCGCAAATAGAAGTTTTTGTTATTGAATAATCTTCAAAAATAATAATAATATAATAATTGTAAATTAAAACAGAATCAAAATAAATGGTATTGAAATACCACCCATTCTTGATTATGTCTACTAACAACAAAAGAACGTCAGTAATAACCAACGCATAGGAAGTCAATTGCCCAGAAATTTCAAGCAATTTCTTGGGAAAAACTGCCCACTTAAAAAACTGACAGAATTTTCAAAACAAACTGACGAAGTGTAACAATATCGTTTATATTAGATATATTTTAATATTATATTTTTATGTTTCTTCGCTAACAACCGTTTGGTGGTATGCGACTTTTTTTTGATAAAAACCAGCTACAAACTTAGCATAATAGATGTCATAAAAACTAGATCCGTCTGATTCGGTTTTGTTTAACTATTTAAAGGATTAATAAGGGGCTAAGAATGGTACAAATTTAACAACGTTAGGTTAAGATAGGTTTTGTTATCAACAATGTGGATGAATTAATTACATCTGCTATAAAACAATTGCATTTAGTTTGAATTGTCGTGGAGATAGAGGTAGAAGGTACTTTTGAATAGAAAAAATTAAAACTTGTTTTTCTTCAAAATGTTTAATGAGATCTAATTCTTGTAAATTATAATGGAATTGGATTAAATGCGTAACAAAATGGTGCAAACCGCATGTTGATAGCTGTTGTCGAATTCGAGATATGAATAAAAACGCATAATAGTTATTTATGATATAAGTGTTAAAAGTACATGTTTAAGGCACGCATGTGAGGGTTCGAGGCCAATTCACTCATGTAAATTGGCGTTTTGGACCACCCGGTACATAGTACTTAACAGACCAATATAAAAGTAGTACACAACTTAAAAAGAGTTGTAAATAACCCACCCCAGGACAAAGGACACCAGGACAAAGGCAAGCGAAACAGTTCATAATGGAACATTCGCAAAAGTTTACGTCAGACTTATTGAGTAAAGACAGGAAAACGGTCAAAACTGTAGTAAGTCTATTGACGGGGCACTGTAAGCTAAACAGGCATCTTAAGCTGATGGGGTTGACAGAGACGGATCTGTGCAGATTCTGTCACCTAGAAGAGGAAACACCAGAGCACATCTTATGTCAGTGCGACGGACTGGTAAATATGCGGTTCCTGACTTTAGGAGAAGAATATCCATTGGCAAGGGACTACATGAAGGTTACAGTCTCAAAGCTTATAGACTTCGTTAAGAGAGTCGGACTGGGGGATGTAATCTAGTTTTTCGAGGACCACAATAGATCTGAAAAGGTCGCAGTGGAATAGGCTTCTGGCCACCTCTTAAACATCTATCATCTATCTAACCCATTACGCACGAAGTGAAAAAGTTTATGCACGAAACCGCGCAGCGACAAGTCCGTAAATATCACGTACTATACTTTTTCTACGCCCATCTATTTTCTCTATGAAATAAACGAAATCGCATTTATTTAACTTGTATAATGAGTTACCGACATTTAATCCAAAGGTATTTTACTAATAATTATTTCACTTTATCATTTTCAATTGACTGAAAGTATTGAAATAGACCACAGCAAGTTGTATGTACATAATAATTTAATTGCAATTCGATTAAATAAAGGAATTGTTTTTCTCTCTAAACGCACGTATATGTTATGAAATCTCATTAGGTGCATGTTATTGTTAAGTCACTTACAAGAAATATTGACAGTGCAGTTTTCGACATGGGTTGTAGGTTTTGTTTCCTTAGACATGGAAACCAGGTTTTCGTTTTAATGAAACTTTCTTATAGGGTTATTTGAATGTAAATATTGGTATAAGCATGGTACAATAATGAAGAATTTTACTAGTTTTGCATAGTTCTTTATTTTAATTTTTTCACATGTATAAAAAATGGTTTTAATTTAATTGTTTTATTAATAAATTACATAAAAAAATACAAATAATTTTTTATTATACCACCCTTTTAGCCTACACTTCAGAATTTCATATACTTGATCCAAAATTTCCTTAGTATTAATTAAATTTGGTTGTTAATTCATTCACAAAAATCTTAGTTTAACTTTAGAACTAAACCGTGTCATTCATTGTGATAAGATATTGAATTAAATAATTAGCTTTTTTGTTAATAATAACTGTATCAATCAAATCAACATAATCTTTTATTTTACAATAATTAAGTATATTTTTGATTCAAATATTGCATTTTATAAAAACGTAAATAAATGATAAACTTAACCAAAGTGTTGCGGTTAAGATAATCAAATAAATTTGATAGACAATTTAAACAATTAATATAACTTTAATTAAGCTAATATTACATTTGTCTTTTTAAATATTTCTTTTACTTAAATAAATAATTTGTTTTAAATTCAGGTAAGCGTTGTTTTTACTTGATTATATTTTTCACCTGTCAAAATATCACAGTTTTGTGATTTTGTTCAATATAAATGCTTAATCTTCAATGTTTTGTGCTTAATACTACCCAATCACTTTGTTTTATACTGATAAAACCACAAGTCATTTTAACAGTATTATATAAACATAGAACTGTTAAAAATTCAATAGCAATATTGAACAATTAATTTTCTTGCTTACAAGTTACTATAAATCAACATTTATTTATATAATCTTAATGTTCTAAAATAATTTTTTTTAATATTATCACAATTCATTTCATCTAAACTACAATAAAAAATATTCAAATAGGTAGGTGCTTTAAAACTAACCTGACTCTGCATGCATTTAACTTTAGATAGGTATCTACACATAAATGTGGTTTTGTAGGTAAACTACAAATAGGTATAAAAATAAATATTTATTCAATTTATAACTGTGCTTTTACGGACAACTAGCAACTGTCAATATCATCTAGAGTATAGGTTAAATCAGCGGGATAACGGCATTGATTATATCAATAAAAAAATACAAAGAAGAAAAATCCATTCAAAACATTTGCTAGTTCTAATGCCAGCTTCCTTTTTCTTTCTCGTTTCCCTTGTCTCAGTTACTTCCTTCTACATAGTACCACTGAATGTCGTTACCACTCCCATTTTCTTATCCTGCTAAGCCGTAACCCTAGTAGTTTCTCTTAAAAAACAATGTAATTATTAAATATTAATATGTGTAACCAACTTCCTTTCTGTCTCCTGATTATTAATGTTTTAATAAATTAGATTAAATGCAGCCAATATAAAATAAACGCAATTTGAATTTAAATCTTTATCTTTACTTTTTATATTTAAAAACGCAGTATAACAGCGAAAATAGAATTAGTGAAAAGATACCCATGAATTATAAAATAAAGTGGTTTTTCAACAGATTGGTTCAAAAAATAATCTTTTCAAATACCACTCGTCCTGTAAAATTTTACTAGATAAATTTTTATTTTACACTTTCCACTTTTTTTTATTTTAGCAAAATATGATTTCATCACATTTCAGTTTGTGTTCGTATTTATGCTAAATAAAAAAGTTTATCGATAAAATTTTAAGGACTCGTGTCCTTTGAAAAATTTTTTTTTCGTCATATGAATATGACAAAATCGTTTGAATAAATTAAAACAATTAAATTCCTTTTTATGTATTTATAATAAAACACAAGTTATTTCATTATATTTATTTCCAGTCTTTTATTATGTATTATTTTGACAAAATGTGTACGTCCATGTGCGAAAAGCTGTTTTCACGGATTATTTTCACTTCAAAATTATTTTTCCCGTCCAAGTGCATTTTAGAGAAGGTTTATGATTAATGAGAAGAAGATGGAACCGTTACAGATGGCCACGATAAGATAAAACGTTTTTCGAATGTTCTCGATTAACCTATACAACAAAAAAGGACTTAAAAGCTTTAGCTTTCCACTGAATGATTTTTTCCATTTATTAGGTGATTTACAGGGATATGGTGGATTTATAAGGGAGCCAATTTTGTGATATTGTTGGATGTTGTAGTAAATCTACTTAAAGATTTAACGATTTCGATTAAAGCAACAGTTTTTGTTAACAAATAATTTTCACAGGATAAAACAAAAAGAAATTGTTGGGTTCTAATTGATGGGCAAAAATTTGCGAAAGATGATTAAAAGTATAAAGTTAATAAGTGGATAAAAATTTTAAACTTTTTGCAAAACTTTAACTTTTATTTAAACAATTATCTTTTTTAAACTCAGTGAGAGCTGTTTCGATAAAATTATCATCTTCAGATTAACATATTAAAATTAGATTTTTTTTTTCAAGGTAATCTGATGTTGATTAAGTAGTGAAAAGATTGGACCAATTATGGAAGTAATAAGAAATAACAATATTAAAGCCTAAATGTTATTAGCCTGTAGGTATTATCTTTGATGTATTTTCCTCCAAGATTAGTGAATTTAAATAGAAGGACCAAGAAAAAACTATACCATGCTGATCTTTACAATAACTGA
Source organism: Ophraella communa (assembly GCA_035357415.1). Taxonomy (NCBI): domain Eukaryota; kingdom Metazoa; phylum Arthropoda; class Insecta; order Coleoptera; family Chrysomelidae; genus Ophraella; species Ophraella communa. Next base: position 21,842,383 of record CM068994.1, on the reverse strand, counting down.
ATATATTAAGTCTTATCTATGTATAAAATAAAGACTCAATCAAAGCAACCAGTTTAATAGTGGAGAACTTTATTTTTTCATTAACTACTTTAAATTGTTTATCTACTAGATGTCTTTTTATTTCGAGTTTTTTAAGAAAATCTAAATTTTGTTTTTTATTACAAATGTATTGTATTTAAATATTATTGGTGTGTATAAGTAAGTCTGGATGTTCAAGTAGGTGTTTTGAATAATTATATTGTTGTAATCTATATGCTCTTAAGTGTTCATTGAATCGTACCTCAAAATTTCTTGGCGATTGACCTATATGTACAGCATTCCGTTTTGTAAACACTAGATTTTTTTAATTTCGGTAATTTTGTTTTAACATTTTTTAATTTTGTACCAATATTATTTTATGTTTAATGAGTAATGCGAACGTTAAATGATTATAAAGCTGAATTAAATTACCAACAAAACTTCTCCGTATTAAATAATTTTGGCATCTTTAAGTTTTATTTTTTTTCTAAGTATAGAAAATGTTTTCCCACAAGAAGGCCCATTATAATAGATTTTTAGTTTACGGACCATCCCAGAACACGTCACTGACAGGTCGACCAATTTGGATGGGGCCCATATATCTATTATTTAATGTTTGTATACATTTTTAAAATAATTTTTCGTTTTTTTAATTTGCTATTTTATGACTAAAATTTTGCGTAGTGCATACTATTATACCCTTAGTGGATATATTAGATGCCATTATGACCAAAAACCTTAAACCTTAAAAATTTAAATCTTGACAATTTAAACCCATAATCTATAACTCATCCTTTTTAAAGTTGTTAGCAATGTGCTCAATAATACTATGATTGGAGTTCGGTCCTAACAACTAAAACAGCTTACGTTAATTTGTCAGCTCTTAGCGAAACGAGATATTTAAATAAAAATAAGTGATTCAAAAACCTATAGTTAAGTTCTCTGGTAGTGCATAATAGCAAGTAATATTCTAAGTATATTGCAAGTACTGTTTAAGTTACCTACAAAGTTGTTTTTTCAAGTTTTGTTTAACTTTTATCAAATCGGCTTGAAATAAAAAAAATGTCATACTATCGTTATCTACAGTGATATAAATGCACATGTCTTTAAACAGTTCCGTATTCAGATCTCAGTAAATCGTAAACTTTATTGAAGATATGGAAAATTCCACAACTGATGACTACAGCAGTTCCCGAAATTAAAATCCAATAAAGACATATTCTTCTACACTCACGGAACAGAAATTTCCTACAAAAGACCAGGCCATTATATTTCCACCTATCGATAACATACAGCTTTAAGACTACTTGATACCCCTAGGCACACTAATAGGTCTTAAAAATATTTTTTTATCAAGGCTTTCAAATGATAGAGTTTGTAATTACCTTGCAAACAAACACATCGTTGAGCATTTCATGGCTGACCATGGCTGAATTATAAAAATAAATAATGAATTGGTTGCAGCACGCAAATTAGTTACCCCTTAAGAAAAGTTAAATCTACCTAATTTGTGTCCCACTATATCCCGTGCTTTATTAGCAACCCAAATTCTTATGGAACCTATGAAATAATTTACGACCATATCTGATCTGTTTGAAATCGTTTACGTTGCACAAGTTCAAATTAGCTGTATACGAAACTACACTCAGCTCTCAGCTTTAGTAGACACCCTTACTTCACACATAGAGCCATTAACGCTAGATGCACCAAGATTAGAAATAAATAATTAATAGACCTAAAAATGCCTATACAGAAGTATCAAATACTGACAGACAATCCTATCCAATCTGATCAATTTTACAGTGAAACAAATATGGTTTCGACAACAATTTGGCAATGCTCCAAATCATACTATCTAAATACAACCCAGATATATTTTATCTCCAGGAAACCAATTTTAAAAGCAAGAAGACAAAAGCTTTAAATACATTCAAAAACTATTGCAAACACCGAACTAATCCTGCAAAAGTGTGGCTATTTTTGTGTAAAAGTTAATTGAAGCTATAGAAATTTTCCTCCAAACAAATTTAGAAGCTATTAACACAAACCTCCCTATCTGCATTTGCAACATTTATCTCCCTTCATTAACCCAGGTTAACAAAGAAGATATAATGGATTTTCTACAACAAATTCCTTAACCCAGAATTATTATGGGCGATTTTAATGCTCAATACTTATGGGGTTATTCTACTATAAGGAATAGAGGAAGGTTACTGAAAGAAGTAATTAAACACTTTAACCTGTCTGTGTTAAATTACGGTAGACCCACTAGATTCTTATTATTATTAACAACTTATTATTTATTAACAACAAAAGTCAAAATCTACAGTACTTTAATTCAAAGTGAATCTTAAAGATGGCAAACTAAGATCTATTTCCAGGTTTAATCGAAAAGAACATGAGGGCTTTCAAAATCACTACAAATATACATAGTCTAAGATCCGGCCCTAAATCGACCTTCACCGAGGTGATAAATGAATGAAACATGTTTTATATTAAATGTAATACACTAAATATTAATTAAAAAATGGGTTGACAGAAAAAATCCTGGACAGGCTATATTTAATAATTGTTTAAAAAATGATTTCTTTTTTTAAAATGTACCGACGAGATAAATAAAAAAATCTCATACCAACAGAAAGTATGAAGCCTGTAGATTGTGCAATTGATAGGTTGCCGATTTTTTACCTGGACAGACTACTAGGTTGACAGGTATAAACAGGTGTGCTGAATTTAGGTTCTTTCACTTAACATGATAAATAAATAAATTTTATATCATCATGAGCGCTGTTTCATGGCGAACACGTTGATATAAGGTTGTCGGCAAAAATATTGGTCCTAATAGGGGTTGCCGATTTTTAAAGATTAAAATTTTCGCCGAACTGGGGATAGAGCGACAGAGAGGTCTAATGTAACTATCCAATGAAACAGAAAAGGACGCAACACGGCAAACCCCTTTGAAAATACACGACATTGTACAAATGACGGAAGATGAAGAGTCAGCTGAACCTAATGATGAATTCGACGATCAAAATTTAACTTCTGATGAGTCAGACATGGATTGATAAGCGTTAATTGAAATTTCTTTTTTCATTTATGCCATTTTTGTATTTATCTTTTTATAATAAAGTTTTTTTTACTTCATGCAAAATTCTCAAAGTTTTTTTATGATTTAGATTTTTAATTGTCCATTGGGTTTACTTTTATTTCTCATACTGGAGCAGAAAAAGAATTTTAAGATAAGTACACATTTTTTTATTTAAAATAATAATATGAAAATATATTTAATTCATTATATGTTTATTTATTTTATGTAATATTGTTTAATATTTATGTATGACATATCATAATTTATAAATAATATCAAATTGTTATGTTATTATTTAATTATGTTTTCCACAACTTCCAGTTGCTCCAAAACAACACTAAGTATTTACTAATACATCGCTCTCATTCTCTTGCGCATGCGCACTCACTTTCGTTCGAGGGTCGCGTCGCGCACAGCTGCCGTGTTGCGTCCTTTTCTGTTTCTCTCTGTCGCTCTATCCCCAGTTCGGCGAAAATTTTAATCTTTAAAAATCGGCAACCCCTATTAGGACCAATATTTTTGCCGACAACCTTATATCAACGTGTTCGCCATGAAACAGCGCTCATGATGATATAAAATTTATTTATTTATCATGTTAAGTGAAAGAACCTAAATTCAGCACACCTGTTTATACCTGTCAACCTAGTAGTCTGTCCAGGTAAAAAATCGGCAACCTATCAATTGCACAATCTACAGGCTTCATACTTTCTGTTGGTATGAGATTTTTTTATTTATCTCGTCGGTACATTTTAAAAAAAGAAATCATTTTTTAAACAATTATTAAACATAGCCTGTCCAGGATTTTTTCTGTCACCCTATTTTTTACTTAATATTTAGTGTATTAAATTTAATATAAAACATGTTTCATTCATTTATCACCTCGGTGAAGGTCGATTTAGGGCCGGATCTTCTACTAACACGAGACCTATGAGAACTTCATAGCCATTATCACGCAAGCAGCAGAAAAATCAAAAGGCAAAACTACCCGCTCCAAACAACAAAACACTGATCCACGGTGGACTACTGAATGTAAATCTGCCATTGAACCAAGCAAAAAAGCCTTTAACAAATATAAGCGGTATAAAACAATTTAGAACAAAGTTGAATATTCAAAGCAACGTGCTATAACAAAACATGTCATTAAGAGCGCCAAACGCAAATCTTGGACCGAATATGTATCAACTTTAAACATTGATACCCAGGAAAGAAGTTTGGAAAAAAGTACAAAGAATCTGATTTAAATAGCCTGTATTATTAGTAAACGCTAGAAGGAGGAAAAGTAAATTAATATTCCGTACAACCCAGAAATTGTCTTAATTCACCCCTTTTTCAATTATGCTTTATTAGTCCTCAATGAAACATGTTCTGGACCAGATGATATTGATTTCACTTTCCAGCCAGCGCACATACAAGTTTACTGGATCTGTTTAACAGAATTTTAGAAGACAGAGATCGACAATATTGTAGATATTGTAGATAGCATTCGCACTAAGAAGCAAATGTGTAGCAATTTTCTTCGACATAACAAGAGCCTTTAAAACTGCCTGGCATGACTATATAATTGTAAAATTTTACAGCTGGGACTTCAAGGCCACACTTTTAGTTTTTAGCGAAACAGAATTTAAAACGTATTTTACGAATAAATAGTGGAAGTTTCATTCAACCGTTTAATTGTTTACTGTTCTTAACTATATACTTGTTTAAAATACTGGTGAGCTTAAAAAATTTTTTTTTCAAATTATAATAAATATTTTTACAATAATATGTAGACTCTCGGATGATATACACTAATAATAGTAAATTATTTACTGTAAGTATTAACAAATGCTTTTACGGGAAGGTGAATATCGGTTAAAAACTTTAGCGAACATAAATATTTGGGAATTTGTAAATGTTTATGAGTATTTTTGTGAACACCAAAGCATATAGTTATTAACTCTACTAAAAATAAATCCAAAAACATATTTAATTTATTTCATTTGTGGTAAAGCCCGTGTGGAGAAAAACAGGATAATTGTGGATAATCTTCCAAACAAAATACTCAAATCCTACAAAAAGGATTTTCACCCTTCATAGACCTAGCGCATTTACGTTCTTTGTATCTTGTAGTCTTCATGAATGGTGATTAACTTGGTTTTTGGGCTTTTTGTTTCTCCCTAATGTTGGCAATAACATGCAGTTTTTTACATGAAATTCCAAAGAGACTATTAAATTCTCGTCGGGTATGTTTTTAGAAGAATAATACATTTATTATGTGAGTGACAAAAGATAAAATTTTTAGTTAATTCACCTAAGCACTATTAAACTAATAATGCTTTATAATATATTAATATATACTAACAATAAAATAATAATTCTTAAATACATTAATTTTTTTATGGTAAAATCCTATAGGCTACAGAATCTGTAAGGTATAAATGTGCTCAGAACATTTGGAAATACACATTTAGGCGATGTAGTACGAATAATTTAAAAACGCTATAACTTTACAAACATACATTTTTGAACCGAAAAAGAAATACAGTAAGCAAGCATTTATAATACAAATTACATTTATTCAGGTTATTCCAATATATATGTGAATTCAGAGTATTGAACAGTATTGAATATGTCGAAACAGTTTCAGTGGTTTTGTCGAAAGAATATTGGAAATTCAAATGAAATAATTTTTAGGTTTCTGAATCAGTCAAAATCTATTTTTTATATCCCAATTGTTGACTGTAGTCCACCCCTTAATATATTTTTTTTTGTTATTTGAAAAAGATTTTTTATCTTCATGATGATTCAGACACCTTCCACAAACACTGCTCTATTCAGAGGTATCGCATTACTTTACAAGCAGCTCAATCGAAAAATTGATACCTTAATTATTTTTATTAATATTGTATTTCTAAATATTAAGTATTGGCAAACAATGTGTGAACATTTTGGATAAATTATACCATACTCAAATTATAATTACAAAATTATATTAATTATAAAAAAAATAATTATATTATACAAATCCGCACTGGTCATATTTTATCAAACAGTTTGATATTTCCCTTATTCTTTTTTATGAAGTTGTTGATAATATCTTATAAGCAGTGAAGCAAGCAGTGGATAAGATTATTCTTTGGTCTCCTTTTTTGTGTACTAATACTATTTTTTCACTTTTTCACTCTCTGGAACTTTTGCATTTAAGCTTTTCGTAATTTTTGTTACTTTCTTTATTTGTTCATCTATTTAGTATCTAGTATCTTCGACTATTAAGTTCAGTTGAGTTTGCTTTGATTTAGTGGTTTTAGAAAATATTTTTTACAAATATTTTTAAATTTTCATTTATATTCTGTAATTTTCCCTTCCACACTTTTAAATCCACTAATTTTTGTTTGTAGCTTGTTTTGCTCTTAAATATTTTTTGGAGTTATTGTTTTTCTTTTTCTTTTTAATTTTAGTTATTTTTTCTTCTATGCAATTTTTATTACTTGGCCGATAGGGATAGGGTATTGATTATGTCATATAGAAAGATATTTATTGTTTTTTATCTCAGGAATTGTTCGATGGGTTTTAAAAGAAGAAAAACCCGCCCAGTGCTATTTAATTGAAGTAGAAAATAGGGGTGTAAAGGCACCCCTTTTGGTTTTTTTTATATATCTTCTTTACAAAGCAAAATTTCAATATTTAAAAGTAATCTATGCCAAAAAAGGGCCAAAATTTAGATCTTTTAAGTTTTTTTTTTGCTTTTGGGCTGAGATATGTATAGGCATTGCTAAAAATAAAAAAAAGAGTGGAATAAATTTTCCTCAAAATGTTGTAATAAAATATATTTTTGGTGGAAAATCAACCGGAGTGGCCATTTACACCTGGCTTTTATTTCGCATTCCATCCCTCTTTTACGAATATTGTTTGCATTTTATTAAGAAAAGTAGTGGATTACTGTACTGCTTTACGTTTATTATGTAGAAGTAGAAGATATTCACATTTGGAGCCATGATGCTACTACATTTCAATTTATTTAATATTGAATATTGTCACAATTAATCCCTGTGCATTTTTTACAAAAAATAAAACAGGTTACTGCAATTTTTTACAACGCTAGTTGCAACCACAGTTGCAACGTGTTGTGCAAGCACAAGCAACTGTTTTAAGCAAAATCTCTGTCATTGGAGGTGCCGATGTGCGAACCGCAATTAATCCGTACTTTGATATTTTCCAACCCAACTCAGAGGGTTCAAGGTTAAGGTATCCATTGCTATAATTTGAGTGTATAGGACGTAAACGGTTCTATACTGAAATCGTTGTTTTATAACTGATCACTAAATTGTTTAAACTAATGTTTGAATATTGATGATTGTGCTATATATTTGCTGTAAATTTTATCTCTTTTTACACAATAAACATAAAAGAACTTTTTTCTCCAGCTTTTTAATGAGACTTGGCAGGCTTAGAAGTTGTACTTTTAATGCCTAGGCAGAAAAAGTTCCTTGCTAAGCAACCTTCCAAGTAATAAATTAATTCAAACTGGTTATTAAAATTGACAATGACACCAAGAAAACTCAAAATGATACTGATAATAATAAACTGGTTTTATTGCATTAAAACTACAAACTAAAACACTAAATTTTTATTTATTAGATATATTTATGGAGAATTGTGGACAATTATTTAATAAATAAATAAATAAATAAATAAATAAATAAATAAATAAATAAATACAGTCGACCGAAGCAAACATGGTCCGCAGAAAATATGCCAACTAATTTCAAGGTTATCACAATCAGCCAATCACGAGCCAATGTTAACGATAATATCAATTTTAGTGGCTGCATAAGTGAGATGAAAATACAACTACAGCGACAAGGACACGCCCACCCAGGGTTCATGTTTGCTTCTGTCAACTGTACATAAATAAATAAATAAATAAATAAATAAATAAATAAATAAATAAATAAATAAATAAATAAATAAATAAATAAATAAATAAATAAATAAATAAATAAATAAACGTTTATTTTACATATCATCAAATAACAGAAAAAAGTAATAATTAATTAATCAGTACATAGTAAAATTGACAATACATAAAAAAAGAACGCCCAAGCAGTAAAAACTGTTACGAGTGGGCGTCTTTGCAAGCAGTAAGCATGTCCGCCACCAACCAAAATAGCCTAAATAAATTAAATTAATAATTTAAATAACATATAATCATAAAAAATGGCCATAGAGGGATGAGAGCCGACATGCCCACAATAATAATAAGATAGGTATACAAAAATGAAAAGGAGAGTTCGCTATAGCCTCAAAAATACTTACGGAAGAAAACTGATAGATAAAAAGAATGAGAAAAAAAAATGCCAGGTCTTTAAACATTAAAATATCTGTGACGCAAGGAATTACATTTTTAAAAGTTCTTTATATTTTCTTTTAAAACTAGGTATATATAAAGATTTAAGTGAATCAGGAATATTATTGTATACGTTGTGTATTTGAAAAGAAAAAGATCTCTTGAAGATAGTAGTATGATATGCAGGAGGGGAAATCAATCCACGAGTTCTAATAATTACATTATGTACATCACTTCTAAACCTTATTTTATTGTAAAGATATGCTGGAGTTTTAAAAATAATAATTTTATGGAACATAGTAGCTGAATGAAGCTGACGTCTAGTTTTCATGTTGAACCATCTTGCCTGCATTAATTTGTGAGATATATGATCAAATTTTCTGATCCCATAGATAAATCTTAAGCAAGAATTTTGAACCTTTTGTATCCTTAATTCATCTAATTTTTCTAAACACGGCCCGTAAACAACATCACAGTAATTAAAATGACTTAATACTAACGAATCAGAAAGTAAAATTTTGTTTTTTTCCGGTAAAAGTAGTCTATGCGGATATAACATTTTCAAATTTATATAAGCTTTTTTAAGACATTTGTTAAAATGATTTTTAAACCTTAAGTCTGTATCTAACTCAAGTCCGAGGTTCCTAGCACTAGTAGAACAGGCAATATCTTCACCAGCTAAAAAGACCTCAATTCTATCCTTCATCTCGTGACGATACATACCAAAGAAAAGTACTACTGATTTGGAGGGATTTATAGATAAATTATGTCGTCCTAGATTCGAACGCTAATAAATATAAGTAAGAATTTATCTTATATTGAGCCTGTACGTAATCCTAATGATCAAAAGAATATATTAATTGAGTATCGTCAGCGTAAAAATAACATTCACAGTGTTCCAAGTGAGATATTCGCTGCATACAGTGTATAAAGAACTGGTCCCAAGATAGATCCTTGTGGTACTCCACAAGATATGATCTTTGTTGATGACATGCCCGCGTCTGTTTTGACATATTGTTGTCTGCGATCAAGGTAATTTCTCAGAAAATTGATAGCACTATTTGAAAAGCCACAAAAATGAAGTAGAGCCAGTAAGATTTCATGATTGATGGTATCGAAAGCCTTTGAATAGTCAAGCAGAATGAGTGCAGAAGTTTTGCCACAGTCAATATTCCTCAGCAAGGTATCAGTAACATCTGCTGCTGTATATCTAGCTGGCAATAAAGACTCTAAAACTTTAGATAAAACTGGTAAAATCGAAATAGGTCTTAAGTCATTCATATTGCATATATTTTATTTTTTTGGTAAAGGAAAAACTTTCAATACTTAATTTCAAAAAATTTTGTACCAAGTCACGATCAACTCTTTTTAGATTCCTAAAGTTACATATTTTGTCCATAGATTCATGCACTTTTAAATTCAAAATACTATAAGTAATTCTGTGATCTGACTCAGTTGCCATTATAAATCTTTGGCATTTTTTTGACTTCACATTTAATAAAGTCAACATCAACAGGAATCACAATAACATCAAGTAATGTTTGAGTATGACTGGTTACTCTTGTGGGCTTAACAATTATTTGTTTTAAATTAAATAAATCTATAGTTGATACAAACCTTTCTGACATCAAGCTAGAACCATCCAATAAATCTATATTCACATCTCCTCCAAAAAATATAATATTATTACCGAAAAGAACAAGTACAGCAAGAGTATCTTCTAAAATATTTATAAAATATGTTTTATTTTTACCTGCTGGTCTGTATATAATTTCAAACAAAAACCATTTCTTATTAAAAAAAAACTTTAAACCAAAGCTGTTCAATATTATCAGAAATAGAGCTTAATGTCAAAACTTCATATAATAAAGATGATTTTAAGTATAAAGCAATACCTCCACTTTTTGTTCCTCTATCAAGTGTGATAATCCTGAACCCATCAACATTAATGAGATCTGTATAAATATTTACATGTAACCACGTCTCAGTATCTCCCATCAAATCAAAATCACCTTGTAGCAGAAAATTTTTAAAATCCTCAAATTTGCTGGTATTGTAAAAAGCAAAAGAAAAGTTTTTCATTAAATAAAAGATAAGTCACGCGAAATCTCCAAAATACTTTATATATTATTAAACAACAACCAAAAAATAAAGAAAATAATTTAGTTCCTTACATAATCCAGCTCCCGCTTACAAAATTACACCGTAGCAAAAGTAAAAAATAAAGAAAAAATAAGATATATAAAATAAACTAAATGATTATTTACTTGCGTAATAACATAAGATATTGTTACGACTACAGCTTTCTAATAAAATTATACATTAGCAGCTTATAGTCAAAAACATATAATTTCAGCTATAAAATAAACAGCAAAATTAAGTTTTCAATTTTTACATTTTAACAAAATACCTCGTATAAATTTCTTCGCATTTTTAAAAATAAAAATATTTAATATATTGATAAGCTGAAAATAAAAAAAAAAACCCAAACAAATAAATGATAGTAATAAAAAACGTACAAAATTTTAGTAAGACCAGTTTGACCATCGATGTAAACTTACAGGTCTTTCAAACAACTTATTTTCTTTTTATTTAATATAATTGAACTCTGTCCACTTCCCTCCTTTCTAGTAAAATTAATATCTTAAGTATCCACAATTATTACTCCGGAAACGTCCGAAAATAGTTTAAAAAAAAAAACTGAAAAAGTGGAAAATTGTTTCCACCTGCACCCAGGGTAAGGAAACTTAACAGTTTCTATACCAAGCTTGACCATTTTCTCTCAAAAAAACAACTACTTCCTGGGCTATATGCCCCAACGGACATTGAATTACATTCCAATAGAAAAGGTGATGGCGACCGACTTCGTCGATACTTGCAACCATCTCTATCGATTTGCAAATTAACAGGAAGAACAATCACGTTTTCTATTGGAATGTAATTCAATGTCCGTTGGGGCATATAGCCCAGGAAGTAGTTGTTTTTTTGATAGAAAACGGTCAAGCTTGGTATAGAAACTGTTAAGTTTCCTTACCCTGGGTGCAGGTGGAAACAATTTTTCACTTTTTCAGTTTTTTTATTGACTGCACCTTATAGAAATTTATTTCTTGTATAGAAAATAGTTTATTGGCTAGTCCTCAATAAAGCCCTCCGCGACAGCGGAAGACTTCCATCCTACATGTTGCTTCAACATTGTTATGTCCCCACCAGAATGCACCAGCAACGTGGCCGAAGTTCTGCGAAAGCAGTGCCCGGTATACTCTTTCGCATGGTATAGTCCCAGAAGAGCCTTCTGTCATTTTACCGAATTTATGAATGCCGTTCGCATACTTATAGGCGAGACGCCGATTATTTAAATTCGAGGGTCTGGAGGCTGCATGTTTTCTGTAAACGCTTAAATATTCCGTTACTACAAAAGATCTTGATCTTTTGGTCTTAGTATTTGGTAGCATAATTACCAATTTATCGCCTATATCATTTATATTATCTGTTTTCATTTGCAACAAAAGTTCATCACATCTACAAGCCCTAGCGACTGCAACAATAAGTACAACCTAAAATATAAATTGAATATTAGTTCATTAATCCATAATAGATAATTGTCAATATATTCCTATATTCGTACACAAATACAGTTCATTTGGGGCTTCAAAATACCATTCCGATGGAAAATTTAGTTTTTACAAAAATGTTTATATACCATATATTAAATATTTGCTTTGTTAACGAGGTAATATATTAAAAAAATCAAAAGAGGTGCCTTTTCACCCATATCTTCAATTTCTACCCTCTAATTTACTAGCACTCCGCAGTGCTTTCTTCTTTTACAACCTATTGAACGATTTCTGCAATAAAACCCGTTAGCGTTTTAGTACCTTATTACCCTGTTTTTTAAAACATAATCAATAGCCTACTAATAATCTTCTTTCTTTGCTTTCGGAGTTCTTCCTAAGCTCTTCTATCTTCAGTTTGTTGCAATCCATGCTAATTGCCTTAAAATTTTCTTTAATTTATTTTGTTTTTTCAGTTATCATTATACCATCATTGCTTCTTGGCATTTTAATATATTGCCCTAATTATTAAATGAATAGGTTTCATTATTATTAATATTTTGAATCTTATCCAAATAAAATAATAAAAAATGTTTGCTTTTTGCTTTAGTAAACTGTAATGTATCAAATTTCTTTATTTAAAGAAAACAATGGCAGATTAGTGCTTAGATTTAACCAACTCATATTTATTTGCTGTCACATATACAGGTGACCATCGATGTCGGAATTTCGTTCAACTTACGTTCTACTAATAAAAGCTGTATAGATTATTGATCGCTAAATAAAACAAGTGGGAACAATAATCACATAATGTGTTTAGTTGCTAAATGGAAACTAAACTCATTTCCAATACAGACCGAATAATTAACGTCAACATAATTAATTCAATGAAATCAAACACGTATGTCATTCCCTAAATAATTCTAATTCATGTTAAATTTATTAGCTCTCACCAATAAATAAAGTTTGCTCTAATGGGAAAATGGCTTTGTCCCTTATTTTATAAAGAAGAGTAAGTACATTCACAGCAAGCACTCCTTTACATTGCAATTTTTTTTAATTTAAATTAACATGTCTCGATTGCTGAGGTCATTACACATTTACGGTATTTCACGCAATACAGTTGTGATATTGTTATGTTGGTTGCCTACGATCCACCCTGACATGCAGGTCGACAACTGAAGTCTGCCGGAAGTACTATGTTCGTGGGGGTATAATGCTTTACACAGCTACACAGCAGTTCTGCTACGTACCGTCAACTGAAAGGCACGCGACCGATCATAGACCGCCATGTTAAAGTAGTGACCGCAAGCACATCCTTGATAATGCGTTGTTCTAATATAGTCCAATATACGTATATACAAAATAGTTAAGTGTTTCTTTTTAAGAGCCTTACCCCGGACATCACAACTGGCGACGAGAATTAAGACTTTAGAAACGTATTTTTTGGTTTGTGAACACGTGTTACATTTTTCGTGTCGAAAAAAATGGCGGCAGTTAGGTTTTCGGAATTTAACGCGATCGAGGATGATTGGATAATTTATTCAGAGAAACTGGAAATGTACTTCGTGGCTAATAAAATTGAGGAAGAATCAGTGAAAGTAGCACACTTACTCAGCATCATTGGAACAGACACATACAAGCTGTTAAGAAATTTATGTCATCCAAGAATTCCGAAAGAAAGAACCTTTGTCGAGCTGTCAAAAATGCTAAAAGAACATTGCTGTCCGCAAGTTAATGTATGGCGTGAGCGAAGAGTGTTTTATCATTCAGAACAGGAGGAAAATGAGTCAATTTCGGACTTTTATTCAAGAATTTGTTCCCTTGCCATAAATTGCAACTTTGGAAACAAGTTAGACTTCGTCTTAAAGGAAAAATTTATATCCGGAATCAAAAGAGGCTCATTAATGGACCGATTGTATGAAGAGAACACCGAAGAGAGCATGGAAAAATTAAAGACTTTGGCAATGCAACGTGAAAGTTTCATAAAAAGTGCGGTTGAAACCAGGCCTTTCAACTACGTCACCAAAGGAAAAGGAAACCGAAATGGAAATGTCAACAACCATGTGGGTCGTCAACGTCATCATTCGATGTCACAAAACACCAGTGATGAGCGAGGTCATCTGACCAGAACATATGGCAACACTGTTCAGAAACGTCACCCGATGTCAGAAACGACAAGTAGAAGTGGGAGTGACAAGTTCAAGATGGATGCCTGTCAAGTTTGTGGTAACGTCCACAGAAACGAATGTAAATACAAGAATTATTCGTGTTCTAAATGTAATAAGAAAGGACATTTAGCAAAAATGTGTAAGCGAAAAAGGGTAAATTTTATAAGCGATGACCAAAGGTATGTAGCAGAACAAAATTTTAATGAAACCAGGGTAGTAGAATCAAACTGTGAAAATTTTGTTGACGAATTAACTATTTTTTTCTATTGAGAATAAGAAAGAATCAAATGAATTAAAATTAAATGTCATGGTTAATAATAAAAAAATTAATATGCTTTTTGACAGTGGCAGTTCTGTCAGCTGTATTAGTGATAGAGTTTTTAATAATGATTTTGCAAATGCAATTATAGAAAAAGATGATGTAATTTTAAAAAGCTATAACGGTAGCGTATTTTCTCCCCTGGGATATGTGTTTTTAGATGTAACGTTTAGAAATGTGTCAAAATTGTTAAAATTTTATATAATCTCTGATGGAGGGCCATGCTTATTGGGTAGAAATTTTATGGAAGTGTTTAATTTAAAGATAAAGCTAATGAATAATATAGAAAATGACATTAATGTTGATCAATGTATTGGATCCTTATTAAAAAAATATAGTAACGTTTTTTCAAATAAATTGGGTGAATTTAAATATGCTGAAATAAATGTAGATTTAGAACCTAATGCTATTCCAATTTTTTGTAGGCCCCGTCCAATCCCTCTGGCATATCGAGAAATGATGGATAGTGAAATCGATAGAATCGTTAAAGAAGGAGTGTTAACCCCTGTGGAGTCAAGTAGTTGGGCTACCCCACTTGTTCCCATAATATAAGCCGATGGAAAGCTACGGTTATGCGGGGATTATAAAACTACTGTCAATCGTTTTATCAAGGAGGAGCAGTATCCACTGCCAAGGATCGAAGAAATTTTTTCCAAGTTACATAATGGTGAGCACTTTACGAAGTTGGATTTATGCCAGGCCTATAACCAGTTCAAGGTAACAGATAATTCTAAAGAAATTTTAGCTTGGAGTACACATAAGGGTATTTTTCTGATGAATCGCATGCCATTTGGTATAAAAATAGCCAGTGGTCGTTTTCAAAAGCATCTGGACCAGTTTTTTCAAGGTATGGATCATGTAGCTGTCTATCAAGATGACATCCTGGTCACTGGGCCTGACAAACAGAAGCACCTGGAAAATTTAGAAAATGTTCTTAAAAAACTGGAGAAGGCTGGATTGACTGTGAAGCCCAGCAAATGTGAGTTCTTTAAGGAGTCAATTGAATACCTGGGGCATCAGATATCAAAAGATGGTTTGAGGAAGTCAAAGAAGCGAATCGATTGCATCCTAAAGGCACCACCACCCACTAATGTAACAGAAACAAGAGCGTTAATAGGTATGGTAAATTATTATCATAAATTTATATCAAATACTGCGGATATATTAAAACCAATGTATGATTTATTAAAGAAGGATAAGCATTTTAGGTGGGATGATGAGTGTCAAATTGCATTTAATAAAATTAAAGAAATTATAGCTTCTGATACTGTTTTAACTCACTTTAATCCTAAGTATCCACTAATATTGAGTACAGATGCGTCAGAAAAAGGGCTGTCAGCAGTTTTATCGCACAGAATGGCAAATAAGGAAGAGAGACCAATATGTTTTGTGTCAAGAACCTTGTTACCAGCAGAACGCAATTATTCCACTCTACTCAAGGAAGCAACAGCAATACATTGGGCCGTAAGTAAACTATATCAATATTTAGTGGGTAGGAAATTTGTCATAAAATCAGACCACAAACCGCTAGCTGCAATTTTTGGGAAAAATAAGGGTTTACCTAAAATGTATGAAAATAGATTGGTTAGAATGGCGGCATTTTTATCAGGTTTTGATTATGACATAGAATATATAAAGGGCAAGGAAAATTTAGTTGCAGATTATTTATCTAGATCTCCTATAGAACCAACAAGTGATGATTATAGAGAAAAGAAAATAAGCTATATTCGCTTTACGGAGAAAAATTGAAGAATGGCCAATAAACAACAACATCATTAGAGATAGGACCAGATTGGATTCAGAGTTGCAGCTTGTAATAAAATATATACTGGAAGATAAGTGGCCCAGAAAAGTAGTTGAGAATATCAGACCATATTGGAATCGTAGAAAAGAGCTTTGTTATGAAGACGGAATTTTAGTATGGGGTACCAGAGTCATTATACCAACATGTCTAAGAAAAAAGCTGTTGAAAGAACTACACGAAGGACACTTTGGAGTCGTAAAAATGAAGGGGACGGCTAGGTCACTAATGTTTTGGCCTGGAATTGACGAGGAAATTGAAAAGTTAGCAAAAAGTTGCAAACCTTGCATCCTAAACAAGCAAAGTCCTCCTAAACATGAATTGACACCATGGCCAATTGAAACAACTCCTTGGAGTAGAATACATGTAGACTTTTTGGGTCCGATAAAAAGTAATATGTTTTTAATTATAGTAGACTCTTTTAGTAAATGGATTGAAGTATTTCCCATGAAGCATGCAGTTACAGAAAAGACAATAGAATGCCTTAGAGAGACGTTTGCAAGATTTGGTCTACCTAAAACAATGGTCTCTGATAATGGTACGCAGTTTAGTTCAAACAAGATGGAAACATTTTTAGCTAAAAATGGCATAAAACACCTGCATTCTCCACCAGGACACCAGCAGAGTAATGGTTTAGCAGAAATTGGGGTTAAATTGTTTAAAAATAAGTTAAAAACGTATTTGATGGATGAAGAGTATAAAAATGATAGTTTAGCAACCCTAATAACACGTTTTCTTTTTAAATATAGGAATACCAGACATAGTACAACCAATGAAACACCTGCTAATCTTATGTTTTCCAGAGAACTTAGAACCGTAATTTCTCAGGTAATTGAAAATTCTAGAATTCCTAGACAACCTCATCACAAAAGCCAGGTGTTAGACACAGTCCAAAAACAGCAACAAAGACAGATTAAGAAGTTCAGGGGTGTAAAAAGAACCTTTGCATCCGGCGAAAACGTGGTGGTGGCCGACTACAGGACTCCAAACATACGCAAATGGATAAGTGCAACAATTTTAAAGAAGATTGGTAGTTGCACATACTTTTGTAAGACCAATGAAAACCAAATTTGGAAGCGTCATGCCAATCAGATCTTGCAATGCCATGAGGGGGAGGATGTGGACAAACATCAAAAACTCAGGGAAAGTCAAGGTAATGTTTTCAAATCTTATGTACGATCTATACCTAGTAAAATAGGTATTTTGCCCAATGAGTATGTTGCATGTCCAGCTGTTAGTGACGATAGTATAGTAGTGATGTGATAGTAGTGTGGACGATAGTACAGTGGAGATTTCAGGCCCAAATGAGCCAATATCAAATGTTGACATTACAGGGTTACAAAATACCCCATGTAAGGAATCTCCACAGTGCTTTTCATCAGAGAAAAGTAGTAATAGTAATGATGATGCAGAATTTTCAGAGGTAGAGACTGATGAAAGTTTTGCTAGCACTAATGACGAAAATCTTGAGGTTAATAATGAACTGATTAGACCATGCAGAGCCATAAAAATGCCTGCAAAATTTAAGGACTATATCTGTAATTAACTTGAGCTGTGATAATTGGAGTGCTTGTGGTTATTTTTATTGTAAAACAATTAAATTATTTTTGTGTGAAATTGTTTATATATATGACTAACATTTTAATTTGTACAAACAGTTATGTAACTAGTGCATCTAAAGATGTAGGATTTCAGAATTTTTTTGCTGTTGGAAATTTTGTTACAGGTCACACCAGACTGTTTTCCAACAAGGAGGGAGGTTTTATGTTGGTTGCCTACGATCCACCCTGACATGCAGGTCGACAACTGAAGTGTGCCGGAAGTACTATGTTCGTGGGGGTATAATGCTTTACACAGCTACACAGCAGTTCTGCTACGTACCGTCAACTGAAAGGCACGCGACCGATCATAGACCGCCATGTTAAAGTAGTGACCGCAAGCACATCCTTGATAATGCGTTGTTCTAATATAGTCCAATATACGTATATACAAAATAGTTAAGTGTTTCTTTTTAAGAGCCTTACCCCGGACATCACAGATATTCAATTAATTTTACATAAAACATATTAGATATGATTAATAAGATTTATGTCCTTTAATTAGTATGGCACTGTACTCACTTCACCAAATTTCAAGACTTCACTGAATGGTTCTTTTATGTTATATTTCTGCTGGTATATTTGGTAGTGGAGACATTCCGCTAGGATGTGTTTAAATGTTATGTTAACAGAACATATCTGACACTGGGGGGCGATCTTCTTTTGCCATCAAGTATTCATGCGTATAGCGTGTATGTCCATACGTAATCGACTTATAATTAAATTTTCTTTTCTGGGGAGTGTGGAGTCTTGGTGATATATTAAACTGGTTTGTATTTTATGAAGGGCGGAGTATGTTTTGTCTCAGTGTGATTACCAGGAGTCTCTGAGATGTTTTTTAAAAAGATATTTTAACTCGTCGTGGATTTGTAAATTTGTTTTTTGGGTTTTGGATGTAGCAAAATTAGCGGCGTTGTCCTTTGTTTTATTCCTAGTGATTTCAATATGTGATTGGATCGAAATTATTGTGACGTTGGTGTTTTGAGAGAATAGCTTCTCGTATATTTCGTGAATTTCTTGCATTAGAGGGTGTTTTCAGTTGGCTTTCTTAATTTCTTCGATTGACGATAGAAAGTCTGTACACATGGTGACTTTTTTATTTTTTTCGTTTACTAATTTGAAGGCCTGGAGAATTGCCGAAATTTCTCCAGTATATTATATAGTCAAGAGTCTTCAAGAGCATCTATGTAAAGGGTTTTGTTTGATGAGGTTACCCCGTCTGTATATATAATTTGTTCGAAATTCTGATGATTGATTCGTTTGGTGAATGTTTTTCTTAAGATTGTGTTTGGAGCTTCCTGGTTTTTGAGTTCCAGTAATATTTAATCGAAAAATAAGTTTTTAAATTCAATTACAGCAGTTTCGCTAACAACTGGCATCGTCATATTGACATATTGAAAAATATTGGAAATTTCGTTGAACCGTTTAGTTGTTTACTGTTCTTAATCTTTTCATACAGTTTGCTTTCATTTCTTGAATATGTTGTTTGAAGTTTAATTTGTTGTCAAACGTTAAGCCTAGTATTTTATGATGAGTTACTACAGGCAGGGTGATTACGTTAAATGTTAGATCGGGGATTCGAGTGTTTACCGCTAAACTAGATGATTTTAGATTTATTGGAAGAAAAGGTTAGTCCAATAATTGAGAATCAGTTGCTGACGAGGTTTATTGCTGTTTGTAATATTAAACAATAATAATTTTTTAATAATAATAATAATTTTTATTTTGCAAAAAAATTTTTTTTTTTACATTTAGTTTGTAGGTTTTACAGGTTTTTGCAAAAAAGGAGCTAAAAGCAATAAAAATTGTTCAAAGTTTAGCCCCTTTTTAAATGATATAATTATAACTGAAACATTGTGTAATCGCTAAGAATACTATAAACATAACATTTTTAAACTACTGCACGAAATTTTGTATTGAGTTAATAAACATAATTCAATGGCGAAAAGGAGCATGAATAAAAATTATTTGTTTAAAAAAATGTTCTTAAGTTTTTTCTTAAAGTTCATGGGTTTTAGTGATTTAAGATAATCAGGTATATTATTATAGAGGTGGTTAATATTAAATGTAAAACACCTTTTAAAAAGAGCTGTTTTGTAGGTAGGTGGAGAGATAAGACCTCTAAATCTTAAATTTAGGGTATGTACATCTGTTCGGTAGGTTATTTTGTTTAACAAATACGGTGGACTTTTGTAATATACAACATTGTGAAAAAATACTAAAGAATGCAACTTTCGTCTGTCTGCCATACAGATTGATTCTGTGTTTTTACCATGGCTTTAGATGATTAAAACGTCAGCATACAATGCGTGTTTTACGGCAATTGGAAGTTTAAAGAAATATCGTCGATAGCTAGGATTGTAGCGTACAAAGCACCTAACCAGTGATTCAATACGCCTCAAGGTTCGGAGTTAGTTTCGAAGTTGAGAATATATAAAAAACTGATATCTTTTAAAAACTAATATTTTTCAATCTACATAGACAATCTTTATCAAAACTAAAATGACAGTTCTTGATAACTACTTTTTTGAAATAGAATACAAAGAAAAAAATAAATAAACACTAGCATTTTCCAAGAAGGATAAATAATAATAAGAATAGAGCCTTGAGGTGCTCCGTTTGTAAAGAGTACATGTCGAATGCACCTTCGATGTCAAAAAAGGCTGCAATTACTTATTGTTTTCGGGACAGGGCGTCAGTTGTGTCAGCGTGTAAGAGGACAAGGTTGTCGATAGTAGAGAGGTTACTTATGAAACTTATTTGGGCTTCGTTAATAAAATTATGGCATGTTTTTGGAGGTACCAGGTTAGTCGGTTTTTGCAAATAAAACAACAGTATGTAACTTCAAAACGTTTTCATACCGATTTAACCACAACCATAAAAAAAAGAAACACGTTTTGCTACGACCACTATTGAAAACGACACAAACTTTTGACACTTTCAAAATTAGTAATATCATACGCGTTAGGAAAAATAAAAAAAAAACAAGCAATATCACACACGTGGAATATTTTTGAAAAACGCATAGAACGTAATGTACCTAAGATAAATTTATAAAAAAAACAATTAATTTTTGTGAATAACTCAATTTGGTTTGTTTAATTTGATCAAGAACTAATATCTTTGGGTAAAATAAAAAACAAATTAACACTTTTATAAAAAAAATTGTATGAGTTGCATTATTTTTGCAAACAAATATACATATAGAGATGCTTTTACTTCCAAGATCCAAGGTGATAGTCCTAATTATTTATTTATGAATACCTTATTATTTTCATAAAAATTCCTTTGAAATGTAAATAAGTGTAATTTGGGTATAACAGAAACAACAAAAAATGGGGAATAACAGCAGTAAAACGTAAATGAAAATGTTCAAGCCCACAAAAAAATACGTTTTGGGTAAGGCGGTTATTTGAAATTTATTATTCATATTTCTAGGCAATATTCAAACTCATTAAAATTTTAATTTTTAACAGTCTAACAATTAAAATAAATTTTATAAATTAAGTTAAAAAATTCATAATTATTAAAAATATTGGGATCGTAGGAAAAATCGAGTACATAACTCCTTGCAAAGTGTATTTCTTGCACTAGCCGCTGCGAAGCTCATGCTAAGCTTTACTCTTGTGAAATATTTCACTTTCCTGACTTGTTATGTAATATACTATTTTTCAATTAGTCGATGTACAGGGTTCCTGTAATTTAATTTACATTATTTTTAGATAATTCAATTTTACTTAAATTTTACAGATGATAAGTGACGTAACGTTGGCAAATCCCTAAAATGACTGGTTTTGTCTAAATTCTAAATATTTACTGTAAATACAAAATTTATTTTGTACATATAAAAGAAGAGCAGAACCATTTATTCCGATATCTCATATTTTTAGGGAAAACATTTCAAATTAATTATTCTCGAGGTACGGGTAAGGGTAATCATTTTTAAAATACTTATGTAGTCCGCTAGCATCATTTCATTTTATATGTTAAAAAATCAAATACGAATTTTTTATACCATTTAATGTTAATAAGAAAATATATTATATGGAGGATAATTGATCATTGCGTTATATTAACTAAGGTTACTTTTAGTTTTCACAATTTACCATTAAAAGTGTAAGATAAAATATTTATAATTTATATGCATGACAAGTATGAAGAGTCGTTTTTCTTCGTCTTGTTAAAATGCAGACGAAAAGATAATATTTAAATTCTAACTTTAACTTCAAGAAGTTAGGAATAATTTATTCTGTGGTATGTATTTGGTTTAAAATGTTATGCGCTTCCGGATATAATTACATTACTTAGTGTTAATTTTGACTTCGCTGTGATGTTCTATTCTGTCCGAAATTAAAACGAAAATAGTGTCTAAAAACATGGAAGCGCTAACTTTTCACGTCAGGATCTCATTCGTCAGTTTATCTAGTGAATTAGGCAATTAACAACTTTTTATTTACAATTTTATTAGACTTAATGTGATTATTTTTTCCCCTGTCCAAATATCACAGTTTTGTGATTTTGTCTAATGAAAACGCTTAATATTTAATGTTTTGTTCTAAATGCAAATCATTCCGGTTTATACTGATAAATTACTGATACAACCAGCCTTTTTATTAATATTGATAAAATCTTGGAAATGTCAAAGATTCAATAACGTTCTTAAACAATTAATTTTATTATTTATAAGTTACTATAAATCAACATTCATTTATATTACCTAAATATTCTAAAATATATTCTGTAAATATTATATTCAATTTAATTTATCTTAAAAACAAAAAAATAAAATAGGTAGGCACTTTAAAAATAACCTGATTCCTGGTTCTGCATTCATTTAAAACTTTTGGATGTCTACAGACAAATGTGGTCTTAAGAGTAAAGTTCAAATAGATAATAATTTTTATTTTGGAAATTTTTACTAAGTATGTACAATTACGTAAAAAGATATAAAAATAAATATTTATTGAACTCTGTTTTCCGACGCTTATGACAACTGGCTACTGTCAATACTATCTCCTGCTAGTGTAGCTGTAAGTTTAATTTTTTTTTTAGTATTTTCTCTTAATAAATAGATATCAAAAGACCTATGAAGTTACTCAGCCTTTGCTCTTAATATTTACCTATCCGGAACGTAAAAGCTCCAAAATTACATGAAATTACATGAAGAATTTACGCACAAAGGTGTGTGACATACAGGATGTACCAACCTTACGACAAAGTTCGATATTTGAGTTGTTTTAGAAGATATCAAAAAAATGTTATAAACAAAAATAGTAGATGTCTTTAGGGTCCATACTTTGAAATTACCTTCAACTATACAGAGTGTTGTATAACTCCGTTACAAACCAAACATATGATTTTTTAAATGGGAATCCCTGTATATTATACCGAATTAGGACTGATCATGAAGATTTTGATATACGGTTTTAATACGTTATACAGAGTCATTCAGAAGTTATGGACACGTTTGTGTGAAAATCGCAGCTAAATTAACGCTCTGTATCTTATTGTACGTTTAAAAAAAAAGGAGTTTGCCTAACAGAGTTTTGTAATGTTATACAATATTACCGTATTCTATTAAATACTAATTATTTTCCATTTTGTATACAGGGTGGACGATAACTCGACCTTTCATTTTCTCTCTTCTTTCAAATAGAACAATTTTATATAATAAATAGAATATTCGATAATGTAACTTTAATTTTTGGCAAGCATTCCCTATACCCAAAGTTTATGAAAACTTCGGGGGACCAAATCGGGGCCTCCTCTTCCAATTCATCTATTATGGAATTCGGTATTTAGATCATATTAACGGTAAGAACTTTGAACATTTAGTTTTATATTATGGTTAGAATTATACTTTTGAGGACTTGTTTTAATAAGAATAAGTTGTATATTGCAATTTATTATTTTTAAAGATTGTTTTTTCATTCAACGTTTATTTATTTAACATAATAGGAATAATGGTTTACAATAAATATTACAAAGTAACTCTGTTTTCATAAACTTCGGGTATAGGGAATGCCGAACAAAAATTAAAGTAACATAATCAAATAGTCTGTTTATGATATAAAATACAAGGTGTTCCATTTAAAAGAGGAGAAAAAATGAAAGGTACGTATCATCGTCCATCCTACAATAAATATTACAAAATAACTCTGTTTTCATAAACTTTGGGTATAGGAAATGCTTAACAAAAATTAAAGAAACATAATCGGGTATTCTATTTATAATATTTATTTATTTATTTATTTAAAACTACAAAAATATATCACCAGACAGCTAAAGCTGGTATAAGGTGAATATACAAATATTCAAATAAATATTAATACATAAATGAAAACAAAAAGTAGGAAAACAAATCTTAGAACAAAAAAAAAAAATAGAATAATTTAAAATTTGATTTTAATCATTTCTAATTGCTAATATATGTTTTTTTAATTTTCTTTTAAAAATTTTAATATCAGAATAATTTTTAATGATTTTCGGAAGTTTTTCAAATTGTTTTACAGAATCATAAGTTAATAATTTATTACCATAATTTGTATGAATACTGGCCTTATAACTTAAATCTCTATTTCTTGTATTATGGTTATGAATTTATTGTCAGGGACAACAGTATTGCATTTTTGTTTGTTTTTTATAATTTTGAATGCAAGTTTACATTTTTCAAAAGTACATAATTCATAAAAATTTAATATTCCTAATTGCTTATATATTTTTTTTGATGAAATTAGCCATGGTAATCTAAAAAGGGTTTTCAAAGCTTTATTTTGTAATTTATATATAAAATTTAGATTATTTTTTGTTGTAGAGCTCCAAGCTGGTAATAAATATATTAAATTACTTTTAATGTGTGCATGGTATATTAAATACGCAGTTTTTTTAGATAAATCTCCCATTCTTTTAATGGCCCCAATTAGAGAGGATATTTTTGAAGAAACGTGTTTTATATGAGTATACCAATATAAATTACTATCAATGAAAAGCCCTAAATATTTTTCTTCCTTAACTTCTTTAATTATATTATTATTAAATTTAATTATCATATTTTCTAAATAATTTCTTCCAAATTGAATACACTTAGTTTTTTGAGTATTAATCAATAATTTATTATAAGATAACCATTCTTCTAAAGTTTTTAAATCAGTGTTAATTTTGTTTATAAGGCACTGGGGATCTTTATCCCAATATAGTAGTGTTGTATCATCCGCGAATATAAAGTAGGCGGCATTTAAATTTAACTCTTCTAAATTTTGAATATATATTAAATATAAAATTGGACCAAGCACAGAACCTTGAGGTATTCCTAATGTAACAGTTTTAATTTCACTCTCAAATTCATTAAGTGAAATAAATTGCAATCTATTATCTAGAAAGCTCTTAAACATATTTAAACTTTTACCTCTTACTCCTATTCTCTCTAAACTTTTTAATAATATCTCATAATTTACAGTGTCATAGGCTTTCTGAATGTCTAAGAAAATGGCTGTAACAAAATTACCCAAATCTAAATTATTATATATTTTTTCTAAAAAGTCTGTCACGGCTGCTTCAGTATTACTGTTACTTTGAAAAGCATATTGAAATTTATCAAATCCTCTATTATTTGTAATGAAATTTACTAGCTGTTTTTTTAATACTTTCTCGAAAATTTTAGAAAATACGTTCAATATTGCGATTGGTCTATAATTAGACATTTCCTCTTTATCACCACCTTTATGTACTGGAACAATTTTTGCAAGTTTTAAATAATTTGGAAAAACTGACATTTTAATGTATTGGTTTATTATAGATTCTAAATGTTTGACAATAAGATCTATACAATAATATAAGTCTTGTACAGATATTTTATCTGGACCAGGTGATTTATTTTTATCCAAATTCTTTACAATATCCATAATTTCATTTTCTGTGGTAGGTTTTAAGAACAAACTATTAATTTGGGATTGCGGCACTCACCTTCGGTTCGTGCGCGCAAATTTCCCAATCGTGAAAAAAAGTACCACTTTATGCACTTGTTGCATAAATTACTATTTTTATATTTTGCACTTATAAAAATCTTCATTATAAAACGCATTTGCGTATCGTAATGTAACTTTTACGCACGCAAATTTTTGTTTTAAATGGTTGGCGACATGAGTGAAGTTTCTAAAGGCAAGACTATTGACAATGACATTTGTGGCTAATAGCAATTTATTAATTTTATATTGTTCTTTAAGAAAGTATCTGTGAATATGAATATAATATTTTACTTATATAATATATTATTATTGGTATATTATTCATTTTAAAATATTTTAAAACATTAACATTTGATAATCTAAATGTCACAACTGTCAAATTTTATAAATTACACAGTGCTGCCGACATACTTTTTAAAATAAAAATTTTCGTAATTACATAAAAATAAAAAAATAATTTAAAAAATGGTAAAAAGGGCAAAATATAAAAAATATTATAAACAACTTATTTCATATGGCTGTTGTAACACTCGTTCTTTAAAAAACTCATCGCTTCGCGATTCGTTTTTTAAACTTGAACTCGTGTCATAACAGAATTCCATATGAAATGCGTTGTTTAATATACTTTTTTTTTCTTCAACGTACAATAAGATCCAGAGCGTTGATTTACACACAAACGTGTCCATAACTTCTGAATGACTCTGTATAACATATTAAAACCTTTCATCAAAATCTTTAAAAAAATGCAAGCAGTCCGAATTTGGTATAATATACAGGGGTTCCCATTCATAAAATCATATGTTTGGTTTGTAATGGAGTTATACAATAGTTGAAGGTAATTTCAAAATATGGACCCTAAAGACATCTACTCTTTTTGATAATAACATTCTTTGATATCTTCTAAAAAAAACCATAAATTGAACTTTGTCGTAAGGTTGGTAGACCCTGTATTTTTAAAGTTGCTGCTTTTTACAACTTAATAAAGGTATTTTTATAAAGAATGAGTTTTTAAGACTGTCTTTAAGACTTTGGGGATAATTTCTGTCAATTATATTATGATGATCGGTACCGCCTTCAATTTTCTGCATGCCACATCTGTCCTACTTGCGTTGTGTTTGTAATATGACGGTATTGAGCAGTCCATATTTATTGTCCAGTTTCTGGTAGATAATGTTACACAGTTGGTTGTGCGTACATAAATACTCCGTGTTGGCTATGGTTAAACATCCTGGTGTAATGTGTTGTTTAGTTTCTGAGGTTTGTTGACACCTTCTTCTCTAGTCTAATGTAATAGTTTGGTCCCTTTTATCATTATTATTATTGTCATTAACAAGGGCAGATGGTTAAGACCTTATTATGACCAATAATAGAATAATTACATAAATTCCTACCTGTATGAATTAATAAAATACAACATAACTAATATTTAAGAACATAAAGAATGAATTTACTTTGATAAAAAGGTCAAGTCTGTTTTTAAATGAGTTGGTAGATGGTGAAGAGACAACTGTTTTATCAAGGTAAGATTTCCAATGGGATTTCAGCGGCTTTCCTTTGAACATTTCCTAACAGATTCTTATCGCGAACCAAATCGGGGTACCACATCGGAGCACCAGGTAGAGGCGGTGTACTCAATAATCGGTCTTACATAATTGGTATAAAGTTTACAAAATGAATAAACCGAATCTCTCGAAAAACACCTCTGAATAAGGTATCACACACTTACAAATGGAGATAATGTGCTCTGATCACATTATTATTATTATTATTACATTTAAGTTTCTTTCCGTGTTTTTGCCAAATAAAAAAGTTTTTATTGAAAATTTATCCATAAAATTTTAAGAACTCGTGGTATTACCTTTATTTAAAAAGTAATATTTACAGCAACCAGTTTAATTAACAAAATTTATAGGTATAACTTTTTTTGTGTGAAAGTGGATGATTTCTACAATACTTATAAAATAACTTTGTAAAAAAAGTTTCAATATTTTATTCTTAAACTTTTTAGTCAATAACAGCTGTTTCGAAAAAAACAACATTATCAGATTGGCATATTAAAGTTACATTTTATTTTATGAAATTGCTCTCTTTTTTAGTTGAGTAAGTAGATCAAGTGTATGACCGTACAGGGAAAAAATCGTTCTCGTTGCAAAAACTTAATAATAAGCTAGTCATTGCATATCTCCTCAAATTCTCTAAAAAATCAAAATCATATTTTTAGCAAATTTACTGATTAACAGTTTGTGAGTTGGCAATAAATCTAATTATATCCGAGAATCAACAATTACTTGTTTAATTATAAACTGTCATTTAGTGTAGTAAATTGTAAATTATAAATGTATATACTTTTTATTAAAACTAACCCCAATAAAATAATTTGATTAAAATAACAATTTTTGAATTATTTCATTTAGTTCTGACTGACTGACTAATTAAATGAGATTATTATCTAAAGTGTAGTACTCACTTCTACGATAAAGCCAATAGGGTCCACTCACTAATTATCTCTTAATTATCGCTCTTGTGTAATTGGCTTCTAATCCTACACGGTACATAATATATTATCTATTTCTGATTTGCTAGATGTAATTTTATCATAGGATCGCCAAAAATATTTAAATTTAGTTTTTACTCAAAAATGTGTAATATTTTAATTTCTTTGGTATGTATGAGTAAGTGGGTGTTTTGTTTTGTTTGACCTATCCCATTGTTGCAATCTATATACTTTTACGAGTTTATTGTATATTACTTCAAAATGTCTTATTGTATAGCATTACATTCTGGACATTTAATGTTGTAAGAACCATTTATATCATTTTGTTTGTTTGTTGATTACATTTGCAAAAATATTGTAACCATAATGCTATCTCTTATTAATATTTTATAAAATATAACCACCTAAATTATACAACTTATTTTTATGGAATGTTTAACAATAATTGAACTATTGGGTTAGAATGGTTAAATCATGAAAAAAGAGTTGCTCAATAAGTGACAACGCCGCACAGTTTGTCTGAATGATACCAAATTAAGAAGCGGTTATACTATGAAATTTAACACAGACTCTTTATCGAAGGATTGTTCCATTACTCAAATGTGGCTGATATCAAATATGAATAAAACACTAAGTCAAACCACAATAAATTTAATGGTAAAACTATAAAAATGTGCTACTAGTTTCGGTCTTAGACCATCATCAGGCTAAAAAAAAAAGATACAGTAAGGTAAGGAATAAGACAAGAACTATAACAATAATAAATATAAAGTTGGACAACATAATAAAATGAGTAATAAAGAAAAGTTTACCAATCATGTAAAAGTCAATACATTTGTACAATATTAAAAGTTACATCAGTCAAAATATATGAATATGTAGTAAAATAAAATATAAAATTTAATAAATTACAGAGTAAAATAATATAAATAAGGT
Source organism: Ophraella communa (assembly GCA_035357415.1). NCBI lineage: Eukaryota > Metazoa > Arthropoda > Insecta > Coleoptera > Chrysomelidae > Ophraella > Ophraella communa. The sequence goes on along the minus strand of CM068994.1, from coordinate 21,813,117 downwards.
GTTAAGTTAAAATAAACATATAGGGAACATAAAGGGACAAAACGGGATTTTTTAAAAAACAACTAAAATTTCAAAAGAAAGGACGTAAAAGCATTTGCAATGATATTTTGGGTTTAAATTGGTGATTTTTAGAGAAATTATAGGTAATATTAAGTGAAATTTAGTGACAGAAATAGTTCGTCATTGCCAAGTTTATATAAAACAGGACTATTTAAGCCCCAATTTTTCTCTCATGTAAATTAAAATATTTGTTTGTTTAGAATAATTTCATTCAGTGGCGTAGACATTACTGTTTAAATATCAAAATAATGTGGAAATTATTCATTTAGCTGGTAATCTCAATTTTTTTTTTAATCTTTTGATTGTTCTTTAGTATTAATATAAACCCATTTTAATTGTAATCAAATATTTTATTTTTAACCTTTATTAATATTTTGGTAAATATCACGTACTTTACGTACGTACTATTATTAAATAAGGAATAGAATATTGTCAGTGCTTTTAAGTTTTAGTTCTGATGTTTAGTTACAAGTTTTAGTTATAAAGTTATAGTTTCAAATTTAAACTTACTTGCAATTTCTGTGTTAAATAAAAAAATTGTTAGTGTAGTAGATATATTTGTTTTTAAGAAACAAGTTCCTATTATTCTGAACGTAAGTTGTATACTTTTAGTTTTTTAATTATTTCTGATTGATAAAAAAAAGTTTGTTAAATTTTGAAGCTGAAATACTTGGATTAATTAGCTGGTATTTCTGTGGAAGTAAATTAAAATAATACCATTGGATTTGTTCATTTATACCAAAATTTTACATTTTTTGGTGAAATATTAAATTATTTTTATGTCTTACCTAAAGTTAGTTTTAAAAGTACTTCACCTTTAATAAAACATTCTGTATATCCCTTGACAAATCTATACATCCCCTTAAATTTAATGCAATCGAGAAATCAAGCAGTTATGAAACCCTGTGTATAATATTTTCTTTTTGGTTATTTAATACCCATTAATAAAGAGTTTAAAACTTATAAACTTGGAAGTAATAAGACATAACAATATTAAAGCCTTATTCCTTCCATACTTGGTCTAGCCTTAATACTACCTAAACATCAGGTACCTAGCTACAAACAAACAAAATGTAACTTAAATGTCAATCTGACGATGCTTCTTAGCGAAACGGCCGTCATTGTGAATTAAAACATATTTTTTTAAATAAACTTCGAAGTTACGTTGAAACGAAGAGTTTTTTATTATTCTTAATCTTAAAAGTGGTTGGATTTAGGTACAGGGAACACTGATGCCAAAAGATTTGGCTTAAAAAAATACATCGGAAAATGTAATAAAATACAGGTGTTTTATTTAAAGTAAGCAACTTATAAATGATTTAAATTATGCATGTTTGCGGCTAAGTTTAAATTTTGAAAAACAACGAAATATCTCGAAAATACTTCATTTTTGGTAAAGGACATTGTACACAAATTTTTTCTAAAACTTTATGTAGAATTTGAAAATAAAATAAAAAATATTAGGTTCTATTTAAAACAAAGTTAACGTCTATTTCCGGTATAACCGGAAGTGCCACATCAGGACCTAATGGTATAATGAAGTTAGTTTAAATTTGACCATTGTGGAGATACGACAGTTTACCTCTATGCTACTGAAAACTGTATGTGTATTTGTTTTTTTTTTTTGTTGAAATTATAAATTTTTCTAATTAATTAAATAAGTTGATTTTCAATTTAAAGTTTTGTTAAGAGTTCTTATTTTAATTTATTTCAACGTTAATATATTTTAATATAAGGTAAAGTTTTTTATTTAAAATTTAAATTTAAAATATTGTAATCAACGATTTCTACTTTCTATTAAAGGCACGAAAATATAATTCTTAGCTTCAAATCGTTACGTTGTAGCTTAATGAAATTTTCATCAAATAATATTTAAACAAATCGTTTTTCAGTGCGATGTTTTTTCGTTAATTTCGAAGGAAATTGCTTGTCGAAATGAAAGCCTCCTGGGTGCGACTCACCCTTCAACTTAAATCTCTCGTATTCCACAGACGTACTCTCAAGTTCGAACAACATTTAACTGAAAACTTATTATTAAGACTGATAGATAAATAGATACAAAAAAGGTATTTTATAAAAACAACGTTATTAAAACATTTTTATAGATTATTACACAACCTGATTCAATTTAAACTATAATTTCTATATTCTAAAATAAATTTCGTCAAAATCATTAAAATTGCCTTTAAACAAAATATATCATAAAAGATATTCGGGAAGACCACTAAGAGTGGCTACAATATGTAGAGAATACCATGTGTTAAGATTGTATTTAATAGATTTTCTATCGTATTAAAATCAGCATATTAATTCAAATCCGAAAAAATCCGAAATAAGTGGGCGGTGCTATGACAGTCCATAAAAATGATCTCAATTTCTTTATCAAATAGCTACATCTAATAGCCATCCAATACATTTGATAAATAAATAAATTAATAAAAAATAATAAAAAATGTCACCACAACTTCCTAGAACAAACCAAAGAAATTAAAAGTTATGAAAATATTACATATTGTGGAATTATTTACAATACAATTTTAAAAATATCTTGGGGAACATCAGCATTAATATCTAAGATATCTAAGACAGAAAGAAAAGAGAAAAGAAAGCAGAAATGTGTTAGATAATAATCATCAGATAGAGAAGGAAAGAAAAAAAAAGTAATTAGACAAGTCAAAATCGATAAAAAAATTTGTACATAGCTTTTACATCATTAAATGACCAATAATACAGTCAGTGAAAAATATACATATTTAAAAATTACAAAAAAGTTACCAAAAAACTACACTATAGAGCTGTATATGAACTGTACTTTCTCATATTAAATACATGAACCAAAATAACAAAGCCACATATGTTTCACCATAGATAACCCAGTAGACATCCGCACTGTATACTGCCAAAGTATTTAAACCCGTACGCGACAGATTACATACGGTATGCACTATAAAAATGACTCTACGTACGATAAAGCCAATACACATTAGCATATAAGATACAAAACACGGTATATATGAACCTTTTAAAGGAAGAAAAAAAATCAATATATCCTGATATGCCAAATTGGCTTGATACATTAAAAATATTCCACCCAAAAGTTCATTAACTTGCTTCCAGAACAAGCTAAATAAGATAAGATAAGCTAAGATAAGATAATTTTAAAACATATGCGCGACAGAGTTAATAAAAATTTGTCCAAATTGTATTTCATAAGAGAAAAAAATAAAACGCCCAATAAGATAAGACAGATAATATGGTAAGATAGAAAAAGATAGTATAAGATAATATAAATAAGAAACATTAGATAAACAAGATAAAGTAACTTAACTGTAGTTAAAGTAAATAGGTATATTATATACTGATAAAGTAAAAATAAAGAAGGACCAGGTAAACACTGCGAAATAACAACAACCATTAAATGATAAATGCCCATTTTTGATAATTCAAACATAATAAAATGACGAGGAAGTCTAGGTAATGAAAACCTTTGAACTTGGAAAGGGGCCGTTAGCATCCACAGTAGCTATGACATATCCTAAGAACAACATCCATCATCTCCAAACCTTCCACACATTCACTAAATCCGAAAACCAAAAAAAAATTGTATGTTTAAGTATATGTTTACTCAGTGTCGGTTGAGTTTATGTCTTCATTATTGTGTGATTCATATTCAAAATGGTCATTATCATTTTTTCCCGATAAATTTTTTATCAAAGTCAACAAAAGATTTCAAAAATTTTAAAAATACCAAACTTTTCGAATGTCTCGAGAAAAAACAAGTCCTAAATAATCAGAATTAAAGCAAGTCGATATAAAAGTTTACCAAATCAAGTTATTTTAAAAAAGTACAATACTAACCAAAATCCTTTTAAAATAAGCCAACAACAAAAATACAGGTACTAATTAGAACAAAAAAAAAAACGACAAGAGTGTAACGTAAACAAATTAAAATGTTCGTTTCAATTTAACATTACAGATTTGTAAATGAATATCTATCTCAAAAGAAAATTGTAAAAATATTAAATTTTAAAAATGCAAAACTTTCCTAATTGTCAAGAAGAAAAGAAAGACAAAAAAAACCAGTACCCAACGGATAAAAATCAAACTGCTTCAATATAAATTACCAAGGTTATTTTTAAAACCACGCTAATATTCAAATTCCTATTTTAAATTCATTAACCAAAAAACAAAAAACTGGTACCTATTTAAATAAGCAATAAAAAGTACAAGTTATCGTCGAAATAAACTGTTTGCTACAAATTTGAACAATCAATATAGTTAAGCAAATTAATTAATAAATATAATTATCAGTGTTGAACGTAAGGGATAATATAGATATTAAAAACACAATAGGAAAAATCAAAGGAAATTGAACTGTTTATAAAAATATTTCAGATAAAAAAACTTAAAAAATTAATTACGAAAGATTAATATTGAGGAGATTAAAAAAAATGATTTAAGAAAAAATAATTTGTAGATATTTTCACCAAATACTTTTCTCGAATAGAAAAACTATTTCTCAAAGAAAAAAATAATCATACAGTCAGAGAAAAATGAAACCAGCGTTTGGGCGCCAATTTGTAAACATATTATTACGTTGGACGTCAATTTGTAATATGATTTACATGTTGATATTGAATTTATAATAATATTTAGTTAACCTTTTTATAATAATAAAAATATACCAAAAGAAAAAATGTAATTTACAATAAAACAACCATTTATCTTAATTTCGTCTTTAATTAATTGTAAAAGATACTTCAATAATTAACAAAATTTATAAATGTTTATCACAGCAAAAATTATGATAGTTAAATACCTCGGCTAGGGGTGAGTAAGTTTATTAGCTATGACTATAGTACAATATTTGTTTCTTTAAGAAATTATAAGGGCGCCAGTAAAATCTTTTTATTTTTTATGATACTAATGAAAAAAGTTGTTTTAAGCTGAGTTATTTAAATAAGTATCATTAGATGACAGAAAGATTTCAGAAAAAACTGTCTATGAAGATAAAAAAATGATATGAAAATGTACAAACAAATAAAAGATAAATAGATTTCCTTGGTACTAAAATGAATGAAGTTGAGAATACGTTACAAAAAAAATAATCCGCAAACAGTTCTTTACAAATACTTATTCTAATACAGTTGACGATATAGATAGATATAAACGGAGATAAAAGAGAAAATATGGGAACAGTAAACTTGATATACCACAATAAACTTATCTGTTAACAATAGTGAAAGATCCTTCGCCGCACCTTGGGGTCGCTACGGCACTGTCTAGGTGGTTCCAAATGATTATGGAAGATCACGAGTGGAGGGATGATCTGCCCCAGTTGTAGAGATGATCCAGTTAAAAATGTGCATACGAAAGCTTAAAGTTTACAAGCTGTTTAAGTTTACTAAATCTTCAAATTAAGAGATGCTTCTAATTTACTGAATCTTCAAATTACAGAGATGCTTCTAATTTACTGTATTATATTACAACTGTATATGACAGTAAACCAATAGAAAAAAATGAGACTGGGAATAATTATTAAAACCTCTTAAACTCGATAATGCCAACTCATTAGTACACCTCGTAGCGTAGCTACTTTGAACTTCCAATTATAATTATAGAGACCGTATTCATTATTTTATTATTAAAATTTTTTTAGGAAAGATGGAGCTAGCGGTACTAATTGAATTTAATATTTAGGATACCAGGTGCTTAAAATGTTAACAGGTACTGTTACACCATATTATACCGATTCCAGGTCTCCTGGCTATCCTTAATTAAGGCCACAATACGAGCAATATCCGTCAAAGATAAAGGCATTTTTTAATTTTATGTAAAACCCTTGACTCTTGTTACCGTCAATGTCAATCAATGTTAATGTATTTATACGTAGAAATTTGCCTACGGACACTTTTTTCGAGGCATTCGCTTTAAAAAAGTGTATCTTCAGTAAAAAAAGAGATAATGTGAATAAAAAAACAAAATGTTCAAAAAAAGTCGGGGTTCAATGTCATTCCAGTTGAAAACAGCTACTATGGCTGGTGTACTCCACAGTATGTAACAAATTTCGGGTAAAAAACTTCGTCTCAGTGTTGCACCCCGTATATGCCCAAATTCAAATCTGAATAAAAATTTTTGACATAGCATCGTTACTGATGAGAAGTTAATCTACAATTAAAAAAAGAAACATTAAAAACAAATGAGCGGTTCGCGGTGAAGCAACTTTAAAATTGGGGCCAGTTTGTAGTGGCCGGTTTTTTTTTTGCCGGAGAGTGTAGAAACAATCGTTCGCTGATAGCTTCTCTTTTGCTTGTATTCAGTCGATTTTTCAGTCTACGACTGAAATCCGCCTTATAAAAGAACTTTTATTTTGACGTTTTTTTTTCTTCAACCGTTTCGTTTAAAATACAGAGCGAGCAAACCTCTTTTATTTCTGTTACTATTATCATTTCGCATCTCTCTTATCATTTAGTCACTTTCTCAGTTTTGGTTAAATTGAAATGTAAGCAAGCGAAATACTTGCCTAAACAGTTACATAACAGAAGGAAACGATCCAGGATGTAAAACATTCACGTTGGGGGCCATCATAAAAGGAAAATAGACTTTTTATCTCACGAAATGGAAACTTCTCATCGGAATAATGAAAAATGCGGGAAATGGTAGTCATTTTTCAAAGAACGACGTCGATAATAGCGGTGGCAAATTTTATGGCCGCTGTTGAATAATTAACTAAAAAATGAAAAGAGATGAAATTTGGTGAGCTACTTTTGGTATAAATGAAAAATGTACGTGGCGCTGGAGTTTTGTTTTTACTCGCGGAGCTTTTTATGACGTTGGCAATTAGGTAGTCTATACCCGGTTTTATTAAAATTTAAAATGAAATATTTAGTAAGTATAATAGATAATTAATTTTCAACTTATTTCGTTTTGATTAATTAATGAGGCTTGACGAGGTAACTATTGATAAGTCAATTCTATGATAATCATAATAATAAAAACACAACAATTATATATTAAAAAAATAAATACAGTCAAAGCTGGATAAGAGAGATTTTAAGAAAGCACAATCTCATGCTTGGTTATAAAGGTTTCTCACTAACCCGAGTTTCTCACTAATGTAGATACATGGGTAGCGCTTCTTTCTTATTGAGGTACGCAGCAATAACAAATCACATCAAGTGACACAGCAATGTTATTTAGTATGACGAAATAAAATAGGAACAATATTGATGAGAAAACAACACAAAACCAATTATGGAAAGTCCCACAAAAGTTACGAATAAGTCATAAAATAACAGATTTTAAATTTGTACCTCCCAAATAATATAAATAAATAAAGCTCGACTGCCGCTTAAAAAGGTATAGATAAGTAGCAGTCTCACTTACGGAGGTTCATGAGGGAAAAACTACCCTTTCTTGTCTTTCTTTTGTTTCTGGCTAATAGAGGTTTTAGGAGCTTAAAAAACTGGCCCTGGCTGTTACTCTTATTTACATACAAATAATTGGAATTTTCCTGACCGCACATTAAATAAAACAATTTAAAATTTTCTCCTGAGTATCGGTCAGTATATTTATTTATATTAAAATTGGCATCACAACATTTCGGTTATGGGCCATCATCAGGTGTATAAAGACAAAACTAAAAAAATTCTTAATTAAAGCACATGCAATAACATTCTTTCAAAAACTTACAAAATCACCCACTAAGTCTACATCTAGAATTATATTTAAAATATTTGAATAAATCGAAGTAAAATAAAATTGTAAAAACATATAAATCAGTAAAACAGTAAAAAAGTAAAAAGTAAAAAATTCAAAAATGTAAAATCATCACATAGGCGCGTAATAAATATTTTATATAAATTCAGATCGAAATTCAGATAGGTATAAGAGACAAAACCACACAAATTACTTAATTAAAGGCAAATAAATTGGTGATAAACATTACAAATCAGTGTGGCTGTTAACACTATGCAAATCTCTCTTTATTTCTACAATTTACAGAAAGTTTCATTTGGTTCACTCCCTTTCTCAAGAGACTATTTTAACAATTTCGGAATAAAAATGGTGAAAATTATTTATGGAATGTTTAAATAATGCAGTTGTATTTTCTTTTTTTGTCTTAACATTATATTTATGTCTATAAATACGCTTGCCCAAATATTGTTTGGTATGTCATTTGCAATATACAACATTGGTTTGATTTAAGGTGTCGATTTTTGGTTTAAGATTGGTAAGGAATTTTTTAATTAGATTATTGATTGATTTATGTGGAACATTTTTATTATATTTTTTAAGAAATTTAGAAACATTTTCAGATACACCTTGTACATAAGGAAGTGTTATATAATGTTTGGGTTGGTTTATTTTGGATGACATTGAGCTATTATAGTTATTATGAATTATTTTTTTAATTATAGGATTTAAGAATGTGTTGGGATATATATTATTTCTTAGATGCTTTAATATTGTCAGATCTGTTTTTATTGCCCTGTCAGTAAGGCTATTTACTACACTACGTTTGTAGGTGGTGGAAATGTTTAGTTAAAATTTAGGTATCTTTTAGACCAAATTTCTTTGGTAAACCAATTAGTTTCAATTTTACCACTATTATCATATTTTAACGATATATCAAGAAAATTAATAGTATGGTTCTTTTCTTTTTCAAAAGTAAATTGAAGGCGAGGGTGAAAATTATTAAATAATTGGCGTATAGTTTTAACTTTATCTTCAGGAACACAAACTATACAATCATCGACACATCTTTTGTAAAAGTATGGCTGATAATTCAGTTTATTAATACTAGTGGTTTCTAATTCTTCCATAACAAGATTGGCTATGGTTGAAGAGAATGGTGAACCCATTGCTGTTCCAAAAATCTGGGAATAGTAAACATCATTGTGTCTAAAAAAGGTAGATGACAGACAGAATTCAACGCCTTCAATGAAATCAGGGATGGGAAGCATGGTATAGTTCTCAATTTTAGTATTAGTAGCATTAGTAAATAATGAGACAACATTAAAAGAAACAAGAATGTGTTTCAGTGGAACTATTTTATTTTTAATAAAGTCGTGGAAATGCTAAGAATCTTTTGCATGATAGTTGCTTTTTCCTAGAATATTTGAAATTATATCGGAAAAATATTTAGACAGGTTGTAAGTCGGAGAATTAACATTACTGATTAGTTTAGAAAACCCATAGATATAAGGGGAATATCCATTGTTACATGTTAGTTTATTTTTATGTCTTAGGTCATTATATCTATTATGAATTTAAAAATTAATTTAAACTATTAATATGAATAATTTACTTAAACACACATTTAATTTGAAATGTCAAATTCACAACAAAAACTAGTCTTCATTCCAATAATAAATAAATATAAAATTCTACATAAAGGGCGAAACAGTACACTTTCTCTCCCCAAAAGAATAACAAAATAAAGCTATAGGTATATATTGTTATTTAATACATTAGACGGTTCGGTTTGTGTATTCTGCTTCGCCGTCTTAATCGACGCGGAGTACTTGGTAAACTAGCCACATCCGCATCCGAATTTTTCCTATTATCAAAATTACCCGACACCTTATTACTCGAATCAACGTTACAATCTAAACTATTATTATTATTTACCATATTTACATTAAACGCTGATCGTGGAATGATGGCAACAGTTTCCTTGTCCAAAGAACCTGAATTTGTGATTTCATTATTACCAAGGCAGTTATTAATTTTTAATTGATTAACGTGTCTTCCAAATCATTCCATGATCGATTTTTACTATATAGATCCTTTCTCCAAAAACTTCCTGCACTGCTCCCCGACACCAATTTGGTGTATTAGCTCTAAAATCGCGTATTAAGACCAAATCTTTAACTTTAAAGAGTGCTTGTCTATTTTCCTGATATTCTTTTTGCTTAAACTGCTTATTTTCCACAATTTAATTTGTTGATAGTAATAACAAGTCAAATCTGGTACGCAAAGTTCTACCCATTACAATTTTAGAAGGAGCCTCACCTATAGTAGTATGGGGGTGTTTCTGTAGTCAAATAGAAAATGATTAATTATAAAATTAAAATCTGGATTTTTGGTTTAACCTTAAGCTTTTAAAAATGCGTTTTTAAGAATTTTAACAGCACTTTCACCTAACCCGTTCGTAGAAGGGTAGTAAGGTGCTCCGGTTAAATGTTTTATTCCGTTTAATTTTAAAAAGTTTTGAAATTCTTCCGACTTGAATGTAGTTGCATTATCGGTACAAATTTGAAGAGGCAAACCAAATCTACTAAATAAATCTCTAAAAACAATAGTACTTAAAGCTGTAATATCGTGCATCAAAAAACATTCAATCCATTTTGAAGTTGCATCTTCAACTACAAGAAAATTTTTATTATTACTTGGACCGAAAAAGTCCGCATGTAACCTAGTCCATGGTTGTTCTGGCCATTTCCTGGTTGATAAATATGATTTAGAGGGATTATTGGAATGAAGTGTACAGATACTGCAATTTTGAGATTGCTGTTCAATCTGTTTATCCATTGAAGGCCACCATACATATGATCTTGCTAATGACTTCATTTTTACAATTCCCATGTGAGTACTATGCAGTTCCCTTAAAATTGCAGATTGATATTTTTTTGGTACAATTACCCTTTTTTTTCTTAAAAAATATGGTTGAAGTTCGCTAGTTGGACACTTTAAAGGCCATCCGCTTTTTACAAAATATATAATTTTACTTAACACGCAATCTCTGGCAGCCTCCCTTTTTAAAGAATTCACATTTAGCGGAAAATCTGAATTCTCAACAAAATTTAAATAAGAGTAATGAAATTCGGAACTTATAAACGAATCCTTTTTAAATTCATCATTGTCCACTTTAATAGGAAGCCTTGAAAAACAATCTGCAAGATTATTTTCACTCTTTACATAACAGATTTCATATGAAAATGCAGACAAAATGTGAGCCCATCTTTGTAAACGATTAGCTACAAAAATTGGTAAACCTTTTTTATCACCAAAAGCTTTATGGTCGGTGCATAAAATAAATTTTTGACCATAAAGGTATTGAAAAAATTTTTTACCCCAAAAATAATGGCTAAGGCCTCTTTTTCAATTTGCGAATAACTTAATTCATTTGATTTCAATGGAGTTGAAGGAAAAGCAATTGGTCTTTCTGTTTTGTCTTTGTAAACATGAGATAATGTAGTCTCAAGGGCAAATTGAGATGCATCTATGGTTAATTTAATATTTTCATTAGGGTTAAAGTAAACTAACACTGTAGGAGATGTCAACATAGACTGTGCTTCTTCGAAGCTTTTAATACATTCTGGAGACCAATTCCAATCAACATCTTTTTTAATAAACAATAAAGCAGTTTTAAAATTTGTGAAGCATTCTTCATAAATTTGCAATAAAAATTTACCATTCCTAAAAATGATTTGAGTTCTGTCACATTCTCTGGAACCGCTGCTTTTTTTATTGCGATAATTCGTTCATCTAAAGTGTGTAACCCATATTTATTAATTACATGACCTAAATATTTAACGTAATTTTGAAAGAACAAACATTTATTCTTTTTAACCTTATTTCCCCACTCCTCAAGACGTCTAAACACCTTCTCTAAACGCTCCAGATGCTCCTTGTCATCCCTACCCGGCACTAAAATATCATCAAGGAGACAAACCACACCAGGAAAAACAAACATTTGTTCCATTATATTCTGAAATATGGCTGGTGCACTAGTTATCCCGTAAGGCAAACGTGTATAAGAATAAGGACCTTTGTGGGTTGTAATAGTGACAAGTTCTCTAGAATCTTCCGTTAATTCTACTTGCTGATATGCTTCCGAGAGATCGATTTTTGAGAACTTATCACCCCCTTGTAAATGAGAAAAAAGATATTCTATATTCTATTTTAGGCAACGGAAAATGTTAAATAACTAAATTTGGATTTAAAGTAATTTTAAAATCTCCAAATTTTCTAACATTTCCGTTATTGTTTAAAACTGGAACTGTTGGAGTAGCCCAATTTAAAAACTCTGTGGGAACTAAGACATTATTTTTAACTTACCTTTTAACTTATCTTTTAATTTCGTGTTCAACTTTGGGTTTTAATGCGAATGGTACTGGCCTAGGTTTACAAAATTTTTCAACTACCCCTTTTTTACGTTTTAATGAAACTTTAAATTTATTAAATGTCCCTAGTTTTCCATCAAAAATCAAACTATATTTTTTTTTATTAAGGAAGTAACTTGGTGAGAAGCATTTTCACAACTTTCTAATAAATTAGTATCCGCCATATTTAAATTTTAGGCTTTCTGAATTTTACAAATGCCCAAATTAAGCATATTTAAACCGTTTGTACCAATTAGTGGTGGTCCATCATTTTTTATTACATAAGTTTTTAAAACAAATCCCTTATTTTTAAATTCTAAATTTAAATTAACAAAACCCAACGGTTAAAAAGTAATGCCAACACAATATTTTAAAGATAAATCATTTTAAGAATAATAATAATAATAAGATGGACTTCCAAAAAAATAAAAGTTAGTACAATAAATTTAATAAATCATCTTTTTCCAAGCTTTTATATCCAAAATGTTTCTGGTACAGTTTTTCTGATATAGCGGCATGTTGAAAACCAGAAACAGCCTCAAAACTCATCGGTATATTTTCAACAATCAAGTTTACAAAAATTAGTTTAACATTACCATTTTTATTTATATTATCGTTACATTTTAATAAAGAATCATCAAAAAAATTATCGTTTTCAACAACTGGTTTGTTTAGAATTAAAAATTGACTGGTCGGTAACAATTTTGTTTTGAACTCAAAATCACTTAAATATTTATGCTCAGTTTTTTTACACTGCGTGGCTAAATGGCCTTTCACACCACATTTATACCAATTACAATTTTTATAGGCACAATCGTTAGATAAATGGTTACCTCGACCACAGCCAATACATTTATTATATTTTTTTTACTGCTTACCGGAGGATTCTTACCGCTGCTGCCTTGCCTTTTTGGAGGGTGCTGGTGTCGCTGATTGGAGGGATTCCATGTTAGTTGACCATTACTAGGTTTATAAAGGTGAAAATTTAGCGAATCTATCGGCTCCCGTTTCACAACGTCTACCAAGCCATCTCTAAGAGCATGTTCCCGTATAGACGATTCTTTTGAAAGCGCCAATCTAACCACTGATTTAAAAGTAGCATTTGCACTCGTAATATCTTCCTCAAAAAGGCGGTCCATAATTTTTTCTTCCCCAATGCCAATAACAAAAATGTCACGCATTATAACAGCTAATTCGGCCCCAAAAATGCATTTAGATTTCTTTCTTGCTGATTACAATTTAAGTCCCTCAGCGAAGTACGATTTAACCTGAGTTAAATGGTCATTCAATAATTTTATTAACTCTTCAAAAGATTTAGCTCCCGGAAGATCGGGTACGCATAAATTTCGAACCAATTTGTAACAACTCTTCGACAACGTATTTAAGAGTATGGCTTTTTTTCGGTTTAAATCTTTTATTTTATTTGCAATGAAGATCAAGGATATTCAAGGTTCCCAATAAACCCAGGCACTGTTTGTCTTTATCAGCCGGTATTTTTTTCCCAAAAAAAAACAAAATTTCGGTAGAACTAATTCACCTATTGATTTTGTTTAATAATCCATGCGTGATTTCTTAAATCACCTTGTCGTCAACTATTATGTATTTAAAAGTTAATTTAAATTATTAATATGTATGGATAATTTACTTAAACAAACATTTAATTTGAAATGTACTGCTAATTATCGACTGGCCAAGCCAGTGTCAAATTCACAACTAGTCCTCATTCCAATAATAAATAAATATAAAATTCTACATACAGGGCGACAGTTACAGTCTTAGAAGAACAAGAAATATTTAAGTTAAAACGCAATAACGTTTTTGTTTGTTTTGTTGAATTTAAAAAACCTTTTTTAGTTTAAACTTAATGATTTTGTTTACAAGATTTCTCATTGTTTTTTCATTGTTTTTATTAGTTTTAAAATAGTAAAAAAGATTAGGAATATTATATATAATCAGATTTTGCGTTGTAAATTATTATATTAGATTATTATTAATTATAATTCATTCAATCATTCATCATTCATCTTTAGTTTGATATTTAAAATATTTAATAGTATTGTTAAAAGTATAACATTTTGTCAAGTAGTAATTAAATAAAATTTTTTAAAAAAGCATCTTCGAATTCGTTAATCATAAATGGCGCAGTCAGTAGGATTTAAAAGAAGATTAGTAGGATGGTAAAGAAGATATATTTGAATAAAAGAAGAAATTAAAATTATTTTCCAAAGTAGACGAACAAAATTTCGTTTACGTCCATTTTAATGGTTTGTTGGAGGACCTACGTTGGAAGAAGAAATAAATGTTATTGAAATAAGAAGTTTTAAAAATTTTTAAATAAAGTATTAATAGCTAGAGAGGGATTAGCCTTATCCACTCTTATTAGCAAGAATAATAATAAATTATATGAATAAAGAAGAAAGAAGTAAGAAGAAAGAAGTAAGAAGAAAGAAGTAAGAAGAAAGAAGTAAGAAGAAAGAAGAAAGAAGTAGAAACTACCCCGCTAGAGAGAGGATCAACCTTGTCCGCTCTTATTGGCAACGAGAATTCGAAGAAGTTCCGAAGAAGATTAAGTTTATGTGAGTACATCCTATTATACCATCCATATATTTTTACCTTATATTTTACCTTGATACATTTTATTTAATGACAGAAATTGTTAATAATTTAATTGAACAAATTAGTAATTTAGATATAAATAACGAAATGGCTCAACCAAATTATCAATTAATAAGATACCAAGCAGATAATATTCCTCCATTTGATGGTAACCCCAAACAAATTAATAGATTTATTAGATGTTGTGAAAAATTTTTAAATAATCATAAAGATAGAACCAATGTTAATGCACCAATAAATATTTGTTTATTTGATACAATATTAAGTAAATTAATTGATAGGGCTGCAGATTTGATTGCTTCTCGCACAGAATTAGATACTTGGTTAAAAGTTAAAGATGCATTATTAGTAACATTTTCTGATCAAAGATCCATAGATTGTTTAGTACAAGTTATAATATCATTGAAACCAAATCGTAATGAAAGTCCACTAGATTTTGGATTACGAATTCAAGATTCGCGTAGTTTGTTATTTTCAAAAATTAATTTAAGTGATGACAGTAGAGAATTAAAACTATTGAAAATGCAACAATATGATGATTTGTGTCTGAAAACATTCATAAATGGATTGAACTATCATAATGCAGTTAGTTGTAAGACTTAAAAATCCTGATTCAATAGAACAGGCAATGGCTTTTGTTAAAGAGGAAGAAAACTTTTTATATTTTAAAAATAATTCAAACAATACTAATAATAGTAATATTAGAAATAATTTAAATAATAACAATAACAGAAATAATTCTCGAAATCAAAATAATAGTTTAAATAGAAACAATAATAATTATAATAATAATTTTAATAGAAATAATAATAATAATTATAATAACAATTTTAATAGAAATAATTTTAACAATAATAATTATTATAATAGAAATAACAATTTTAATAGAAGTAATAATTTTAATAGAAATAATAACAATTATAGTAGTTATACCAGTAACGGTCAAACAAATTTTAATTCAAGTCCCACTAATTTTTCAAATTTTAATTCCCCATCATCTTTTAAATCTCAGTCTAATAATCCTAATTTCAGGCAAAATTTCAGACCTAATTTCCCAAATGCCCAATTCCAGTCATAATATTTCAAGTCCAGAACCAATAGACATTTCTACTAGTAACTCCCGAAGGACCAGTAATAATCGTCAGTCCAATAATTATTTTACACATCAAAATAATTCAAACAATAATAACAATAATAATATAAATAATCCTTGCAATCATAATAATAATAATTTTAATAGAAGTAATAATTCTAATAGAACTATTAATAATTATCATGACAATAACAGTAATTATAACATTTATAATAGAAATGAACAGATGCAAAGATTTTCTTATTATAATAATAATTTAAATAATTCAAATAATCGACAACAATATTATAATAGACATACAAATAATTTTAGTAATATGCCGAATTTCAATTCCCGACCCTTCTTTAATCCGCAATCGAACAATCCTAAATTCAGATCTAATTTTAATCCTAATTTTAATCAAAACTCCAGAACAAATTTCAATCCGAGAAATAATAATTTCAGACCCCAATTTCAATCATTTCGTCCAAGTAATATTCAAAGACCAGAACCCATGGATACGTCCATGACATCTTTCAGTAATTCTCGTAGAACTAACAGTAATAACAATTGTAGTTCCAATAATTATTTCAAAAATCAAAATATTTCTCCCCCAAATTTCAAACATAAAGAATTATTTACTCATCAAGTCAATTCCAAAGAAAAACAAAATTGGACCCAAGATGATGAAGAAATGTTAAATAATAATATAAAATGCAATATAATTAAAATTAAGCCCATTGATAATTGTAAATTAGAAGAATTTGAGTACTCAAGTATTTATAAACCTGAAAAAAATAATAGAGGATCTGCAACTTTAAGTAGAATTGAATTAAATACGTTTGAGACGGCATCGAGAATTAATAATGTAGGTGATATTGATTTTGACATAAATGAATTTTTAAGAGAGTTTGATGAATTGCAAGAATTAAATAATAATAATAAAAATATTCAAATAAATGATATACCTTTAGAAAATTCTGATACTGAAACAGCACATAGTAACGAGTCATCACCAGACCAATGTTTTAATATTTTAGATGAAATTATAAATAACAAACCTTATCAAATTATAGTAAAGAAATCTCCGTATTCCCCATATTTTAAGAGACATTTAGAAACCTTTGATGGAAATAAAATTATTAGAGTTACTTTACCAGACGATCCGAAAATGATAATTAAATTTTTAAAACAAAATGCTTGTAAAAATACATTATATATTTATTTTTTATCCCCCGAATTAAGAAATACATTTCAAGAAGTATAGAAAAAATATTTTACTAAATTAAAATTAATAGAATGTACTAAGTTAATTAATAATGTTATGCCAGATGAAAGAATTGAATTAATAAAATATAAACATGAAGGTAAAACAAATCATAGAGGAATTAATGAAACTATTCAATTTTTAAGAAATAATTATTATTGGAAATCAATGAAAAAAGATGTAACTAAATATATTAATGATTGTGAAATTTGTCAAAAAGCTAAATATAATAGAAAACCAATTGCTGAACCATTAATTTTAACTAATACACCCTCTAAACCGTTTGAAATAATACATATTGACACTTATAAAAATGGAAATCACAAATTTTTAACTATATTAGATAAATTTTCAAAGTACGGTCAAGCATTACCTTATTTTGGCACTGCTGTGTCAGCTTGCCAACAATTGGTAAAATTTTTTACATATTTCAGTATACCCGAACAAATAGTAGCAGATAACGGCGGAGAGTTTAAAAATGATATATTAAAAGAATTATTAAAAGCTCATAATATTAAAATACATTTTACTACACCATATCATCATGAGTCAAATTCACCTGTAGAACGATTTCATTCAACAATTACAGAACATATTAGAATTTTAAAAGAAAAAGATAATAATAGTGATATAAATTCTTTAATGCCATACGCAATTATTGCTTATAACAGTACAATTCATTCGACAACAGGATTTACCCCTTTTGAGTTAGTGTCAGGACATACTGTTAGTAAAGATCCCTTGTCAATATTGCCATCAGCGGCTTACACACAATTTGTTAATTCTCATAAAGAAAATACCCAAGCATTGTATTCAGCAGTTAAAGAAAAATCATTAAAACAAAAACAAAAACAAAAAGGAATTGATAAAATTAATCAGAGTAGAATAAATAGAAACCCTTCAATTGGTTCAACAGTATATAGAAAATTAGAAAATAGAAAAGAAAAACGAAAGAATAAATTTGATGGTCCATATATTTTAACGAAAATATTAGAAAACGGTAAAATCGAAATTGAAAATCCTCAAACAAAAAACAAATATATCACGCATTTGAATGAAACTAAAATAATTCCTTTAATTACAGATACTTGTTTGGTTGATTCGGAATCTAAGGAATCAAACATAGAATAAATTATTTAATTAAATAAATTCAATAACATTATAATAAATTTGAAAGCTCAATCTTTATATGAATAAATATATTTAATTAATTTCAAACTTATTTATATTTTTAAATTTATAAACAATTATTATATTAAACAGTTTATGTTATCTTAAAGAAAATTTAAGTTACTATATTTTATAAAAATAAATACTTTGCATAAATTTTATTTTTAGTTTATTTGTAGGAAGCAATTGAAATGGGATTTTGAATTATCATTCTAAAATAAAATTTGAGTTACAAAAAGAATTCATTATGAAATAATATTTAATTTTAAAATGTCAATATTTAAAAAAAAATGTATCAATCCTTTATTCCTTTAATCCAATCCAATGATTTAACCCTTCCTTTACTCACAGAAGATATGAGGGACTATGTAATTTTTAATAAATATCAAAACATTTTCAATAGTGTTAAAGACATTTTCTAAGTAAAGACAATTCAGACAATTAAACATTTAATTTTAGTAAATTTATGATCTTTTGTAAGTGAAAAATTAAGAACTTAAAAAAAAGTAACATGGAAAAAGGAAGATGGATAGTTTAAGAAGATAAGAAGATTGGAGAAGCTCAAGAATTCGCTTCTTTCTAAGGAGGAAGGAGTTACAGTCTTAGAAGAACAAGAAATATTTAAGTTAAAACGCAATAACGTTTTTGTTTGTTTTGTTGAATTTAAAAAACCTTTTTTAGTTTAAACTTAATGATTTTGTTTACAAGATTTCTCATTGTTTTTATTAGTTTTAAAATAGTAAAAAAGATTAGGAATATTATATATAATCAGATTTTGCGTTGTAGATTATTATTGATTATTATTAATTATAATTCATTCAATCATTCATCATTCATCTTTAGTTTGATATTTAAAATATTTAATAGTATTGTTAAAAGTATAACATTTTGTCAAGTAGTAATTAAATAATTTTTTTTAAAAAAAGCATCTTCGAATTCGTTAATCATAAATCGACACAGTACAATATCCATTATTATATCACAAATTAATAAGTTTATATAATTTTTGTTGTTTTTTATTATTATTATTATTATTATTCATAAATTTGAGCAGGGGTCATAAGACCCATATGCCCGTAAAATTACAGGAATATATAAACTAAAATTAACAATTATACAGAAAATAGAAAAAAAAATAAATACGCAAAAAAAATCAAAATATTCATTATGAAAACAGATATTTATCCAGCCTATTTTTAAATATGTTGACGGATGAAGCATCTACAACTTCCATTGGAAGACCATTCCATATCGAAAAAACTCGATTACTTAGAAAGTTTTGTCTTGTTTTACCTAAAAATGTTTCCTTTGACAGTTTAAACTGGTGTCCACGAAGTCGATTGTCATTTATTTTATACATGCCGTTCAAATTTCCGTAGTTATACTTAAGTATTCGGAAAGTGATAATTAAATCACCTCTAAGTCGACGCAGCTCAAATGTGGATAAATTAGCCATATTTAGTCTTTCAGAGTACGTTGGTCTTATGCGACCGAAAGACATCCTTGTACACCGGCGCTGAACGTTTTCAAGAATATCTTTGTCGCGTATTAATTCGGGACACCACACAGTTCCACAATACTCCAGTAATGGGCGAATGTACAGTTTGTATAAATTAACTGAGTTTCGGAATGAAACTTTTGAAAAAGTTTTATTTAAAAGATATAGTTTACTGTGTGCCTTTTTACAAATACTTGAAATATGCTCCGACCAGCCTAAATTTTGATTTATTGTTACACCTAAATCACTATAAGAATTCACTGGTCTTATTGAGATTCCATTTAAGGTGTACGACAGACAAGGATTATTTTTACCCATATGTAGAACTACACATTTTTCAACGTTCAGAGGCAACATCCAGTCTTCACACCACTTCGATATAGAATTCAAGTAATTTTGTAGTGTTTGAAAGTGCACGATCGGATCTGAAAATATTTTTGTATCATCAGCGTAGAAAGCTTTGTTGCATTTAATATGAAATTGAATATCACTGGAATATGCTATAAACAAAAGTGGGCCCAACACGGATCCTTGAGGTACACCACTCAAAACCAATCTGTCAGAAGAAAAGGTGTCACCAACTCTAACACAAAACCTCCGATTGGTTAGATAATCATCAATCCACTCAAGTAAGTCTCCACGGATACCGAGGTGCTCCAATTTATGTAACAGTCTTCGTTTTGGCACTCGATCGAACGCTTTCGCAAAATCCAAGTAAATTACGTCCACAGGGATTTTTTTATCTAATGATGTTGTCCACTGATTAACGCAACAGAGAAGGTTGGTCATTGTAGAACGACCTTTCACAAATCCATGTTGATCTATTGGTATTATTTTTTGCTTGAGTAGAAAGTTGGAAATTGCCTCTGTAATTATGGACTCCATGACTTTAGAAACAATAGGTGTAAGGCTAATAGGACGATAGTTATTAGCATCTAATTTATTACCTTTTTTAAAAATAGGTGTAACAGATGCAGTTTTCCATAGTGAAGGTAAAAGGTGCGTTTTGAATGATAACGACATAATAATGGATAGAGGATAAGCCAATGCATCTGAGCATTTCTTCAAGAATAAGGGTGAGATCAAGTCTAAACCAGGAGATGAATTGTTTTTTAGATTTTGAATATGATGGCTGATGTTTTCAGGAGTAAAGTTTATGTATTCGAGAGATGAAACAACACGATCGGAATAAATTTTAGGTAATGGATATTGAGGAGGTTCAAGTGAAAAAACTTTTGAAAAGGTAGTGGCGAGAACTTCCGCATTTTCAAAACTATTTAGACAGATTTCCCCACAATTATTTTTTAAAAAAGGTACAGAGACTTTAGATGTCAATGAAGAACGAATATATTTGTAAAGTTTTTTACAATCAGTGCTACTTGCTATGTTTTCTTCATACGCTTTACGAGCTTCATTGAGGGATTTTTTCAAATCTTTAGAAAAATTGTTGTGAATTTGTAAGTCGTTTATTTGTTTTGTATGTCTATATTTGCTCCATAACTTTCTTTTGTGTTTTATCAGGGATATAAGCTCTCCATCAATCCAAGGTTTTAAATTATTTTTATTCGCATGTCTTATAGAAGTGTTATTTTCTTTACATACATTTGTAACATGTAAGAATGTTTCCCATAATATGGAGATATCTTCACTTTCGCCGAATTCTTTGTCCCAGTCAATGTCAGCCAGTTGACGATTGGTCTTTTCAAAATCAATCATTTTATATACCGTCTTATTAACATTTTCTTTACAATAATGTGAACTGAACTGAATATGCGTAGTGATGACTGCGTGGTCAGAATTACCTACTGGAGAACTAATTACAGGATCAGTTAAAAGTTGTGGGTCATTTGAAAAAACTAAGTCCAAAATAGATGGCAAGTTATTGATTCTGAAACGAGTAGGTTCAGTTATTAGTTGATGCAGATTGGAATTAACAACAAAGTCTGTAAATACATTTTTTAAAGTTGATAAGTCGTTGGAGGTTTCAGTAATAGGCCAGGAAACATCTCTAAAATTAAAATCTCCAAAGACAACCAAGTTTTCCAGTGCAGACAACGTACCCAGTGTATCAATAAGAGCTGCATCTTGAGTTAACTGAGAATCTCCGGGCCGATAAATACAAATTATATGAGCAGAAAAAAGGTTATTATGACAAATTTTTAAGCCTAGAATTTCAATATTAGGAACATTAATATCAAGAGGAGTAACGGAGAAACTATTGGTAATTTCCGAAGACAGATAAATACAAACTCCTCCTCCGCGACGATTTTGTCGGTCACATCTAAACAGGGTATAATTAACAATATTGTACAATGAATCGGAATCTTTCGATGTTAACCATGTTTCTGAGATGAGAATGATTTGAGGTTTGAGGTTTTCAATATTACATAACAGTTCATTAAACTTAGAATTAAGAGTTGCCAGATTCGTATAGAAACAGAGCCAATCATAAAATCGATCAGTTGCTGAATTACTGACGAAAATTTACAATCTTCGGGATGCCCTGTATATATTTAATAGTTAAATCCGGTTCTCCATTGGTTTTACGTGTTTCTAGTTCAGATCTTAGATTCTTTAGGTGTTCAACTTGGAGCGGCGTTTTATCATCAACAATAGTAAGGTGTTTTAAAGAGGCGTTTTGCGTTTATTAGTTGCATTCGTTTTTTAATGTTGTATGTATTGGTATCATTTATAAGGTTTTTTAATTTTTGTTCATATTCATTCTTATACAAAATAACCTTTTTGTTACATTTGTCGGCAGATAAAATGTAGAGATTGGAATTTTCGGTTAAAAACTTTTTATTAAAATTGTGGATTGCTACTGTATAAAAACTAAAAATAAGTTCAGTTCAGTTCACAAGTACAAGTTTCCTCTTAAACTTTCTTCTGTCGATTAATTTAATAACTTATTGCAATAAACAATCATTTTTTTCCTATAAGTTTTATTTATAAACCCACTGGCTATAAGAGCTGAAGGGTGTATCGGGTTCGGTATTAGCAGTTCATTTTTTGATTAATTAATAACTTTGCATTCAATTTAATTTTGTACAAGGTGTTTGTCTTTTGCACCTTAGTTTCCTTTTGTTTATATGTATTGTTGTTTAACCGTAAATGAATGAAAAGATTGTGACCTCCATTATCTCTTATATTCACCAATCCAATTTATAGACAGCATTAACTGGAAACGAACCAGTCCTTGTGAAGAGTCTCTTAGCCGGCACTGCCAGGATGTCGCTATCATCGTTACAATAGCATTCCACTGTTCAAAACAAAACTGGAAATAATTCAATTCACTACTAAACTAATAGAAAGGAAGATGTTTATAAACGTATGGGTTATTGTCGGGAAATTATATTAAAGTATATGAGAAAGTTGTATGTTGATTATATTTGACATAAAATGAATGAATTTTTACAGTAATTTCCATGTAGTAGTAGGCATTTTAGAGTCAAAGTAGATTAAGGCGCGCACAAAAAATTTTACTACACAACTTTAGTCAATCTAATATAATTTTAGTGGATTTACATCTACTGATTATACTACGGTATCCGCCAAAATAAAAAGTACCGAGATTAAGAGGGCTGTGAAATTTCGCTCGCAAGTTTCATTTATCATATTTGGTATACTTGTCCTTAGTTTTTTTATGGCCTTGGACTACTTGATCCATTAGTCTGCAGTAATTTTAAGATACATGTAATGAGTTAAGAGTATTATCAGGACATTGTTCAAAGCCCTAACTAATATAAATCTGCAATTTCTGCACCTACTTAATAGACATTGAAATTAGACAAGGAAATTTTCATGCTAAGATGCCTTTCAAACCGACTTTATTACATCACAAGGCAGGCAACAGATAGACGGTAATTATATAATATATAGAGAGATAAACTTAACATTTTATTACGGTAAACCATTTGTCATTATGGTTCTTTTCATCAAAGAAAAAGTTTTTTAAGTCTTACATATACGGAGTTGAATAACCACATTTTAGCAAGGCATCCCTCATTAAAGGGAGCGTGTTTAACCAAATCATCCAATCTCTGCAAACATGTTTTGTGCGAATAACACCTAAACTAAAAATAAGTTTTCTGTCACATCATTTAAACGGTTACATCAACCGACACAAAAATCAATTCCTGGGTTTTAAACATCCTGATGTCATTCGTTACTATTTGGGTTGCTGTGCCCGATAATGGAATATTTAGTTCTTATTTTGTTTAAGACCAGAACAAGCAGCCAGTTACTGTCAATCAAGAGCGGGAGAGACATCAAAATGTGACTTTATTGCCAATGATTTGAAGACCTTATGTCATGAGAATGTCATTAAGAATTCGTAAGCAATGGTTTTAACAGGATTGCGCAATAATAAATTTAGCCAAACGCTCCAAATATTTGCCCAGAGAACATTTTGGGAATACTGAAAGCCCTGAATTCCCCTATGTATAGCCATCATATCCAGTGGATAAGATCTTGCCAGCACCGCTACTACTTACCCCCCCCACTATCAACGTAGGCAATTTGGCTTTGGCAACCAATCGACACGTTTTTTCCAGGGTATTCTTTCGTTAAATAATGCTGCTATCGTTCGCGCGCAGGGTTGTTATTCCTGGAATATAATTTTATCATTTCCCCTTTTTTTATACAGAAAAACCCATGGGGAACACTGAAAGCCCTCAATTTCCCTATGTGTAGCCATCACATCCAGTGGCTAGGATCTTGCCAGCACCACTGCTGCTTACCCTTCCACTATCAATGTTAGCAACTTTGCAACCAGTTGCACAACATAAGTTCTAGAATATTCTTTCGTTAAAAAATGCTGCTATTATACGCGCGCAGGATCGTTATTCTTGAAATATAATTTTATCATTTCCACCCTTTTTTCTACAAAAAATGCCATTTGAAATAATGAAAGCCCTGAATTCTCCGCCATAGAATAATGTAGAATACTTGGCAAAGCCGCTGGGAAAGATCAAGGCCAAAACCGCACCACATCCAAATCAATCTTCACTCTCCCAGAATTTCTCCAATGAGTTAAAAATATAGAATCATAATAAGAAGACTTTCAATTAGACAGTCTGTAACGAAGTTACTAAAATTTCGTGCCTTTCCGTATATTTCATCAAATCCGCACGGTATTATTTATTAAGTTTTGACCGTTCATTTGTTTACATTTTTAAAAGTTTTTGTAATACCGATAAGACTTCGCTAATTAGTTACTTGCTGGAAGGATGATACCGTATTATTTTAGAATTTAAAATATTTTTAATGTATCTCCGTTATTAATGGACCGATTTTTATAATTCTTTTTGGTATCGGCTCAGAAAATTACGAGGAAAATAATGCTGTTAATCATTTTCGCGCGAAAACCAGATTTTCAGTAAAATTATTTTTTCCGACAAGTTCCAACCGAAACAGCAGCTGTAATTGTCTGAGTCGTATGATCACGCAGCACCTGTCCCCACTTTAAGTAGGTGGAAGGGCATACCGGTAGGATTTTTGTGTCCCCCCTGCAATCCGTCCCTTACCTATCAAAAATTGTATAAATTAGACGATTTTGGCAATTTTAAAGGAGTACCAGTTACAGTGATAGTAGTGCCTAAACTAGTGAACCAGTGAGGACCCCGAGACCGACCGGAATCAAGGTAAGCACACCAAACTATCTAACTAATGTTTGCCAGAGCAACTTGTTAAGATTTTTCTCTATATGCGCCGCTTACCTGTTATCCTTTTCCTCGCTCAACACCATCATGGGTGGTATACTGGTGGTGCACCCTTCCTAAATTTCCCCTCATCATGGGTGATACCCTGATGAGACTATCCTTTTTCCTCACTCAACACCATCATGGGTGGTATACTGGTGGTGCACCTTTCCTAAGTTTCCCCCCGTTACGTGTAGTACACTGACGGGCTCTGCCCTCTACGCGATAGCGGTCGCGAGTTGTGTTATTATTCCGTTACATTTTTTTATATAACTTGGTAAGATTTTTCTCTCTATATGCGCCGCTCACCTGTTATCCCTTTCCTCGCTCAACACCATCATGGGTGGCAAACTGGTGGTGCCCCTTTTCCTAAGTTCCCCTCATCATGGGTGAAACCCTGATGAGACTTTCCTTTTTCCTCACTCAACACCATCATGGGTGGTATACTGGTGGTGCACCTTTCCGAAGTTTCCCCCCGTTATGTGTAGGACACTGACGGGCTCTACCCCTCTACGCAATAGCGGTCGCGCTTTGTTGCGATTTACCGTTACATTTTTGATATTTTAATTGGATCATCTAAAAAATAATTTGGTTGCTCTGGAGATCTCCGTTTTAAATGGTATACTTGTGTGTTGGTGTGCTGAAGCTTGAGTTTTACCGCTTTTACCGCTTTTTTTACCGTTTTTCACCGCTTTTACTGCTTTTCACCGCTTTTATAACCGTAGCTAGTTCACAGTTTTCCGCTTTCCGTAGTAGACGGCTAAATACCGTCGATTTATATCGCATTTTTCATGTAAGGCATGGTAAACGTAATAATTTTGATTTTCTTTTAGCATTTGCCGAAACCGTTTAACTGCATGCCTAAACAGCCTGTACTTAGTTGATTTACTGTAAAATATATAGTTTTGTTTGTTTTCATTTATTTTCCTGTACTCCTGAAAATGTGTTGCTGGCAAGTCAGCGTAGTAATAAACAGTAAGTACAAGATCTAGAAACCGAAAATGTATTAACCGTAACTTATTTTGGAAAAATTATTTTTGTAGTTACCGAAATTATGTACATGTATAAGTCATTTGTAATGATACGATTAGAATTAGAAATTATTGATTTCTCTTAGTATTTTGTTGCTAGTTAAACTGGTATAATCAGCTTTTGTTTTGTTTCTGAAAATGTTTTTTTTTGTACCAGTAGTTAATTGCTTTTATATTGTACCAGTCTAAATCTACACAAATCCGAATGAGATATTTATTAAATATAACGATATATTAAAAGTTGTATTGTACATCATGATATATACCGGATGTCTGTAAATTTTAATTTATTTCGTTTATTGATATATTTGATTGTTTTATATGATTACCGTATCTCTTTTTGTTTAACCGAAATTGTTTCTTTGTGGAAATTGGTACACTGTCCAAAATATGTTTTATTTTTTTTATTTATTCAAACTGTATTGGGTTTATTCTGACCGCTTTTTCGATTGTTAACAAATTATATTTTGTGATACACCGCAATGGTTTATTAATATATTGTTTAATTGTTTTATATGAATACCGTATCTCTTTTGTTTAACCGAAATTGTTTCTTTGTGGAAATTGGCACTGTCCAAAATATGTTTTATTTTTTTTTATTCAAACTGTATTCTGACCGCTTTTTCGACTGTTAACAAATTATATTTTGTGATACACGGCAGTGGTTGGTTAATATATTGTTTTGTTAAGTACCGTCCGTGTTTTATTTATTTCTGGGCTGAACACAATTACCCATTTTGTCTCCACTGTCGAAAGGCTACCTGTCGCATGTGGGCCCTCAACCACTTAAATCCTGAGGGTGGCGCCCGAGATGATATAAACTTTACTAGTTGGAAGACCGTCCCGATCAAAGTTCCGTCCGAACAAGGTAAGTTTGGATCTATCTAGGAAAGCGCCTTTACAAGTCTCGTTTGACTTCTCCTCCTGTGTGCGCACATTGGAATACAAAACCCACTCTACAAAAAATTCTTCTTGTCTGTTACCTTTACCAAATCTATTTCGTGCTGTGATAAACTTAATAAAATGAAAATGTTGAATTGCCTTATTTCAAAAATAATATTTTCGGCAACATCAGCATCAATATAATTTAAAACACAAAATAATGTTGGTACAAAATTGTTAAATGTAAAACTAAAATTACCCAAATTAAAAAAATATGGTGTTTACAAAATTAATTGTCCAAAATGTAATGCTGTATATAGTGTGTAAAAGCCAAATGGAATAAATTCATTATTTCGGTTACTGTACAACCTTTAACCCCCTTAGAATGACAGATACAACCCCCAATTTTTTAAATGGGAAGTATAGGCTTGTGATATATCATTTGAAAGGTCTCTTCATTCTCTATTCAAAAATGTTATTGCTTTTAAATTTGATGCTTAAATTAACATAAAAAAAATTAATATTATGTTGTTACCGAAATATATAAATATACTCGAAATATACTAAAATATACTCTAAACTTATTCCAATATACCCAATATACTTAAAACTTATTTCCCGTTTAGGTCTTGATAATGAGAAAGTGAACAAAAACCATAGCAATGTGGTTTTTAGATGGTAACCATTAAAAAACTTTAAAGAATTTCCGTGGCAACGCTATTTTAACAAGCAGTAGTAAATTGTTTTATTTAAGTTGTCATTGTGGTAATTTAAGTATAAAGTTTGTTCAATTCAATTCTGAAAAATGGTTAGATTAACGGAAATGCATAAAATAACAGTTTTACAAATGATTGGTTACGGAGATAACATCCGAACACAACAGGAAGTAACTCGCCTATTTCATGAGAAATTTCCTAATTTACCGCCTATATCCCAAGGAACAATAAGTAAAATAGAAAAGCAGTTTCGCGAATTTGGTCATGTAAGGCAGATAAAAAAAGCAGCTGCCAATGCACTGAGTGATGAACTCAAATTAGATGTGTTGCTTGAGTTTCAGGAAAACCCACATACATCGAGTAGACAGGCATACACTACATTCAATGCTAGCCATACATCGATAGCAAAATTATTAAAAGAAAATAAATTGCATCCGTATAAGATAATACTTACTCAGGAGCTCATGGAAAACGATTTTGATAGAAGAACTTTTTTTTTGTGAGCAAATGATGGACATGTTGGATAACAATATTATCCAATTAGAAGACGTTATATTTTCTGATGAGTGTACTTTTTTATTTAACGGTCATGCTAATCGGCAAAATTGCCGCTACTGGTCCACGGAAAATCCTCACTCGATGAGAGAAGAACACACTCAATACCCTCAAAAGGTTAATGTTTGGGCAGGGATTGTAGGGAATAATATCATTGGTCCCTTTTTCATTGAGGGCAACTTGAATGGCAACAATTATTTGGCACTACTTCAAAATGATGTCATTTCAACGTTGGCAAATTTATATCCTGATCCAGGTAACCCTCAAGTTCCAGCGAATACGATATGGTTTCAGCGGGATGGAGCACCTCCACATTACCAACTTAATGTCCGTCAGTACCTCGATACAATATTTCCCAATCGGTGGATAGGGAGGCGAGGATCGATTGAATGGCCAGCGCGATCACCTGATCTTACATTATTAGATTTCTTTTTATGGGGATATGTGAAGAGTCATGTGTACAAAACTAAACCTTCTGATTTAAATGACTTAAAAGAACGAATAACGCTTGCGATTAGGTCGATCACGCCTGATATGTTAAATAATGTTAGAAGGCAGTTTTATTTGAGATTAGGATGTTGCCAAGACGTTCGCGGAGAACATTTCGAACATCTACTTCATTAACATTCATAGTTCTTTTTCGTGTTCTACATTTTATTACGTTTTGCATTACATTTTAGTTTTTGATTGTATTGTAGCGAATTTCGGTAACAACATGATATTAATTTTTTTTATGTTAATTTTTGTATTACATTTAAAAACAATAACATTTTTGAATAGAGAATGAAGAGACCTTTCAAATGATATATCACAAGCCTATACTTCCCATTAAAAAAATTGGGGGTTGTACCTGTCATTCTAAGGGGGTTGAAGGTAGGGGTTGCATTTTCACGTTAAAGAATGTCAAGTTATAATTTAAATTTGACGTGTTTCGGGATTTTTTATAAATATGATCAGTAACCGAAATAATGAATTTATTCCATTTGGCTTTTACACACTGTATATGTCAAACACAAAGAAATTTTGAAGTAAGATTTAATGAACATTTAAAAGCAAATAGATTAAAACAATCAGATAAGTCAAATTATGCAAAACACCAACATGAACATCCAACCTCACTCCAAATACTACACACGTGTAATAAAAAACAAAATTTAGATTTCCTTGAAAAACTTAAAATAAAAAGACATCTAGCAGATCCACAATTTAAAGTTGTTAATGAACAAATAAATCTTGGAAGTTCTCCACTATTAAACTGTTTACTTTGATTGAGTTTACATTTTATACATAGATAAGACGTAATTGTAAAACACAAATATATTAAGTTATTGTAAAGATCAGCATGATATAGTTTTTTCCTGGTTTTTCTATATCATTGCACAGTTATACTTATCCTACAGGGAAGTACACCCAGAATAAGCCCTTAGGGGTAATAACATCTAGGCTTTAATATTGCTATGTCTTATTACTTCCATACTTGGTCTAGCCTTAACTACTTAATCAATATAAGGTACCTAGCTAAATACAAACAAAATGTAACTTCAATTTGTCAATCTAACGATGCTAATTCTATAGCGAAACGGCTGTCATTGAGTTTAAAAAAGCAATTTTTTAAATAAATAGTGGAAGTTTTGTTAAAACGGAGAGTTTTTTATTATTATTAGTAAGATGGACTTCCAAAAAGTAAGGGTTAGTACAATAAAGTTACACCAAATGCTAAAACTCATATGGCCATTAGTTTACTCTATAGGCCTTTTATAATTTTAGGTCACTAGGTTGTAGAAATGTATGGTTGTAGATCATATGTTCATTTTTTTAACTGTCAAATAATTTTCACCTAAATATAGAGGCGCCACACAAAAATTTCCGGAATTTTTTTTAGTTGCTTTGGTTACTAGTTAAAATTAAGACATATTATTGGTTCAAAAGTAAGGGTGTATAGTTTTCAATATTAATTCCACACTGGCCTTTTCACCCGCTCTTTCAATACCTATGAATAGTTTAAGGCGAAAATTAAGATCAATTAAAATCCGTAAGATCTTTAAAATAAGGAATCTCAACACCCCTCATCCCTATTCAAAATCAAGGGATTGCGCTCAGCCCCCGGTAGGGACTTCAAGTTTTACGGGGATGCAAATAGCGGAAAAGTATTTTTCCCTTGAATCCGAACTTAGCGGGTCCACACTATTTTCCATATCTTCATTGTAAAGTGGGAAAATCGAGTGGTGAAGTGGTAGTGTAAATTTTGTTTAGTATTAATTATCTTCTTTAATATATGAATGTTTTCCTAATGTTTTCTTAATTAAATTTGTAGTTAGTCAAGAAACTACATCAAATCAATTGCACTTTAATAGCTTTTAATCCGCATATAAAAATGTCTGACTAAGTTTTCTCCATCAATGGTTTTAAGTTTCTTCAACTAATTCATTTTAATTTTTTTTATTTATTTGAATCATGCCGTTTCTCATCAGGGATATCAACACCGAAAAATCCCCTCGTTTCACTACATTATATTCGCTATTCGTCTAGGTTAGACTGAACTTTCAATTAAAACGTATTTCTCCTCATTTTCAATTCTTAAACGAAAAGTACCTTTCCCAAAATTAAACCCTTTTCGAACATTTGCTTCGACACGGTTAGAACAAAGTAAGTCAACATGTGATCGGTGGGAAATAGTTCATCCAATTTGAATGGTATATTTACTTACCCTCTTCAAGTTTTAATAGAGCTTTCACCGGGAACAATACTTTGAATGTATTGTTTCACCGCTCTGCGAAGTTTTAATTAAGATTATCATGCAACGGTATTTATGATTAATTTGGAAATACACCATATTCACAAACTCTAATTCGTTTTTTTTTTGTTAGCTAGGATTACATGCAAGATGTTCCATATCTTTTGTATTAATGATAAAAGATTCTAAGCAACAAAGAAAATATTGGATACAAACGATTGTACAAGATGTCCATCGTGAAAAAAATTTTACATTTTTATTTAAAAATTACCAAATGAACCTAAGGACGTTTTAATTACTTCCGTAACACTGAATGAACTCATAAATTAGAATTGAAAAGGTAATCCATCTCTCAAATGTGGATGATGCAGACAATCGTAGTAATAAAACTCAAAGTCTATCCTCAACTTTTATTAGTAAGGTTCACAAATTTAATGCGACATGTTTCGGTCTACAGACCATCATCAGGCTATTAAGAAGAAGAATCAAACCTAGTTATATAAAGAGAGAATAGTGTCGGTTGTCCGATTAAAGTTAAAATATTTCATATATGACAAATAATTACAAATAGAAGTAAAATTCAAAATTAAAGCCAAAATTATGTACCTTTAACTTGTTAACAAGACATAATTTAAGAAGCCAATATAACTATGAGTTGAAGATGTCAAAGAAGAAACTATTTTCAAACTCTATTGCTAATATCCGTATAAAATTCCTAAAGTGTTAAAAATCTTATTAAGACCAGTAAACAATTAAACGGTTAAATAAAACTTCCACTATTTATTTGTAAAATACCATTTAAATTCAATTACAGCTGTTTCCCTAAAAACTAGCATCGTCAGATTAACATATTGAAGTTACATTTTGTTTGTTTGTAGCTAGGTACCTGATGTTGATTAAGTAGTTAAAGCTAGACCAAGTATGGAAGTAATAAGACATAACAATATTAAAGCCTAGATGTTATTAGCCCAAACGGATTATCCTGGATATATTTCCCTCTAAGATCAGTATAACTGTGCAATGATATAGAAAAAGCAGGAAAAAACTATGTTATGCAATTGCATTTAAAACATATTTTACAAATATATCGTGGAAGTTTCATTCAACCGTTTAATTGTTTACTATTCTTACTAGGATTGACTTTCACACAGTACCCAAGGGTTAGTACAATAAATTTCATTTGTTGAAAATCTTCCACCAGCTTTGTTTTCCATCTTCCCAATTCCGCTCTTTAACTCAGATCCGTATCTTCTTCTTTGTTTTTTTTTGATAACCTATATATTTTAATACTTTTCGTTTA
Organism: Ophraella communa; assembly: GCA_035357415.1. Taxonomy (NCBI): domain Eukaryota; kingdom Metazoa; phylum Arthropoda; class Insecta; order Coleoptera; family Chrysomelidae; genus Ophraella; species Ophraella communa. The sequence continues at coordinate 21,780,407 of CM068994.1, read as the reverse complement.
CAATTTTAATTTTACCTCGCGTGATATAATAATAACATATTTATTCAAAGTGTAAAAGTAAAATTGTAGAAATTTGGTTACAAGTTATTTGATTATTTTTCTTAATTAGATACAACAAGCATAATATATTTAATTGTTTTATATTTTATACGTCAATGATTTACACCAGCCAAAATTTCTAGCCAGTGTTCGATATTTTGGGATATTTTGTATAAATATTCATCTTTAATGAGTAGAGTAGAAAAATTGGTTGTTAAATTAAAATTTGTTTGAAAACGCCTTGAAACTCATTGCGTAGTCTAAGATATATTTTGAATAATGTATTGGGTGAACAATTGGTATTGCATTCACCAAGAATGGCAGAAAACTATAGACAAATGCGATTTTGCTTCGCAACTTTTCGATTCGATAAAGTTTGTTTTGTCTGTCGATTCATTGGTACCTATAGATGGGAATTGGTTCTATCACCATAATGCGAGATTAAAACAAAAAGCTAAAAAAATGTTAGTTTAGTTTTTTGAAATATATGAAAGAGGTTTTTTGTTGTAGATTATTAACAAAAAGGTAAAGCAACACATTTTAAATAAAATAGTTACGTTTAGTATAGTAGACAATATTTTTAATAAAAGACCCGATTGTTAATACCAAAAGAAAATCATCTGTTATCAAATCAATGCATCGTGCCATAAGGGCAATTAAAAAATACTTAAATCCATAAATTTTAGTTCGTATTGTTGTAGCATTTACTATTTTCACCAGATGTGGTCCTTTGTAGTCATCTGTTTTCATTAACTAAATAGGTATGAACTGTTTTTTAAATTTCAAACCCAAAACTTGCCTTTTGTAATTGATAAGAAAATTCAGTTTTTTTTGTTACGGTCATTCTTCTCTATTTAAAAAAAAACATATTTAATTTTTTATTTTAAATACTTATACCAAAATGGAAATCTAAGTAGATTTACAATAAATCAATAGTTTTCAATTAACTTTTGATTATAATAGTAGGTAATATGGAATTAAAATTGGATTTAATACATTTTTGAAATTAGATATTACGCCATATGATGTTTAAATTATGATGTATAGTTTGACGTATAAAGCAATTTCATGTTCATTAACCATTACTCCATGGCTTTGCTTTAGCACACCGAGAACATTCAATTAGCTCATGTTTGGTTGTAGTCATGGTGTGATTCGGTTAACATTCAGGTAAATTGTCTTTACTTTTAATACATTGGCTTGTAGAATCAGTAAGAACTTATAGCTTATATTATGTTGGTATTTACTAAGCAAAATAATTAAAAAAAATATGGCTAGTTTTGTTTAACTTAAGTTTAAATAAAATTTTTGAAAACGTTTGTTATTTATAAATAACAGTTTTGGAGAATTTTATAAAAAACCAGGTAAATTAACAGAAAATAGAATAGGTCAAGGGCTTAAAGAACACTGGCACACCATTACCATAAACCGACTAACTATAGTTTATTTGTTTGGAGTTGGCAGCTAAGAAAAGTCATTAAATCGTAAAATGTTGTAAACAAGACCCTAAATCAGGTGCGCACGTACTGATTTATGTCGGTATTAAGAAATTTCTTTTAATTATCCAATTTTAATCTTCTTAGGTAAGAAATAAGTAGTCATAAATACGATATTTAGAATATTTTGTTTTTCGATTTTAACGAGAATAATTGTAGTCGCTAGGGGTGTTAAGGGATTAAGATAAGCCTATTTGTATAATTGCCAAAAACAGTTACGTTAATCTATAAATTGAGGATTTATTTATATTCTAATACATAAGAATATAGGTACTCGTTAGTGTTGGTGGTTTATATTGTGATCTATATTTTTATGATTTTACTTCAAGAAAATGTCGTTAAGTTCGAGTTTTGTTCCAGTACAAGTGGCTGATTTAAAACAAAGTGCGTTTTCTAATAGAGAAAAAACTATTTTTTTAAATATTCATGATGCACAAGATGCATCAGCAACTGTTTGTGATGTGGTGACTAGGTACTACAAAAAAATACGTAGGAAACAAGTCCATTATGGTTAATAACTTTAATGGAGATATCATTAGAAGACAAGCCCATTCTTTGTAGATACTTAAATAAACAGATTCTAACTTTGGACAAAGTAAGGACTGTTATAGCAGAAGTAGATACGATTCCCAAATTTGGACGACATACGTTATGGAAACTCCTAAAAGAAATTGGTTTTAAGTATGAGTCACATAAAAAAAATTTTGAAGGGGACAGATTAAAGTATTTGCTGGAGAACACAATACTTAAGAAGTTTTAAAAAGTTTCGGAGCGTGAAAAGAATTATCTTTTAGATGAAAAATAGTTGAACGAAGGATAAACTGTTTCTAAAGCATGGATGGATAACATTATTTCAAATTCCCGTCAGGCATTTTTGAAGGGATATTCAACAGGATTAACTGCTCCACGAGGAAAAGGTCGCAGACTAATAATCGCACACATTGGCAGTGAACATAGTTTTGTAGAAAATGGGTTTTAGACTTTGTATCAATCTCAACCAAAAATTACCACGAGGAAATGACCTCTGATGTTTTTGAAGATTACTTTTCCCAGCTCTTGGACTTTTTGCCAAGTGCTTCGGTGGTTGTCTTAGATTACGCCAGTTATCATTTAGGACTTGTGTAAAAGTTACCAACGACGTCATAAAATAAAGAAGATATTACAGAGTGGCTTCAGAGCACGAATATTTCTTTTTTCGACACCATACTGAAGACGGACTTACTGCAAATTGCAAAGAGCCACAAATTACAATATAAAAGATATGTAATTGACGAAAAGGCGAAGGAAAAAGGAATAACTTTATTACGTTTGCCACCTTATCACTGTCAATAATTAAACCCTATAGAATTAATATGGGCATAGGTAAAAGGTGGGGTGGCAAGAAACAAAACCACTTTTAAATTGAACGACAGAGAACTTTTGATAAATTCTTTAGGAAACGTAACACGAGAAAATTGGACCAATGCCATAAATCATGTAAAGAAGAAAGACGAACGATTGTGGAGTGTTAATATAAATATTGAAAAACTGTTAAAACCCATTGTAATTCCTATTGAACCAGGCAACGAATCTTACTCATCGTCGGATGAATACGACGAAATGGAAACCGACAATTTAAGGAGTACCTAAGTGCTTTTTGAATCAATTTATATTTATTTCTAACTTTTTAATATGTAGCATATTTTTATTTTATTTTAAATTTTTATTTTAATTTGAATTATGCTTTAAAAAAACTTCGGTTCTACGGTTATGGGATTTATTCAAAAACCTATTGTATTTGAGTTAGTTAATTACTAATTACAGGGTGGACTCTGAAAAATTACAACTATGATCATGTTTCAATAAAAAAGTATACTATTTTTAGTTATTTTTCATGAACCACCCTTGCTTGGACTTTGATGGATTTGCATTTATAATGAATTCACTGTGCTGCCAGCTCCAAACAAATATAGTATGAGAGAAAATACGTTATGTTTTTTGTTGCTTAAAGTACTCTTTTCCCCTTATTTTACTTATTTGACTATTTGTTTAGTAAAGATTTTAAATGCTATACCAATATAATCTATTCTAATATCGTGTAGAGAATTTAACTTTTCCTTACCGTGAAATGGGGTGGCTATGATTGTTTTTTTATATTCTATGTAATTTACACGTTATTATTGAAACAATCAATATAAAAAAGTATATAGAATATTGTACATATCGTCCTGAAGCTAGTTTATAGTTTTCGTCTTGAACTTTGGACATTTTCTGCGAAACAAAATATATAATGTCCAATCAAAGCTATACTCAGTTTGGACTGACTTTGATGCACCTTTCAATATACGTTGTCGTCAATTACAGTTTAAATCAAATTTCCCCCATCGTTTAGTTTTTTGAAAATTTTTCTTTCATATGGATGACTTTGATAACTCATTGAATAGTATGTCTTATCAAAGTCACCCCTACGTGTATGGTACTTATATTTTCATTCCATAATTTCTAGCATCAATCTACAAATAAATTTAACTATACAGTGGAATGCTAAATTACGGAATATTATCATTATTTCGGGAACCGAAACGGTTCTCGAAATAATGATAATAATATTCCATAATTTAGCCGTCCACTGTATATATTGGTCATTTCATGCTCTTGTTGATGATGTGGTATTCGAGGTTGAGAAATAGACACACATGTAAAAATAAATGTTTATTCGTTAAAAAATCAATGGGTAGGTAACATAAAAAAATCCCTAATAATCTCAAAAAAATACAAAAATAAAAAACTAAAAGGTTGAATTAACTTCCACTATTTATTCTTTAAATACTTTAAATGTAATAAACAACCTTTTAGTTGTTTATTTTTCTGAATAAGATGAACTTTCACATAGTAAGGGTTAGTACAATAAATTACAAAAATAAAGCTGAAATTAGATGACTTTCACATTTTCACGCCTCAAAGACGTGGATGCTTTTGGAGAAAATATGCTTCTTTCCTGGACTTTTAAGATGTTTGATATTGAGCAGCAGCTTAGGAAAAATTGCCAAAATATAATTGAAGGTTGCAGTTAAAAGATAATTCTTCACCTTTACAAATGTTTTTTTAGTAGTATCTGATGATTTCAATCCCAGTAAATTTATATTCGCTGTCTGGCAAAACATCTTGAACGATGGCTGCGTATCTGTAGCTTACAAACTTTCTTTTTCCGGACAAAAACAAATTCACCCGTTGTTATATCCGTATCAGCTACCTCGTACTCCACCTCTTTGTCAAATTCGTCTTTAAGTCCAATCTCATGTACAGAATCTGACGCATATTGTGATTCCTCTGATGACATTATGCCTGATACACTCCTTCCTGGGACAACAGTTTAAGGACTTTTCTTCTTTGATGGCCCCCGAGTGGGAGTATTAACATATTGTTTTCTTTTAAGAAGGCAACCAAAGAATGTTGGTAGAAAATATCCCTGTGGCTTCAGATGTATGATTTTTTATTCTATAAAATTCATAAAAAAAATTTATTGAATAATAAAAAAAACAAATAACACTTACTATAGACAGACTCGTTCGGGCAGCAAACTTGTACTAATAATATAGTGAAAAGTGAATGTCGTCAGATTACTTTTTACGGAAATTTTGAATTGTTGATTGAATATCCCTCTAACCCTCAACTGGTAACATACGTCTGAGAGACGCAGCTAGTTACAAAATTTGCCACAGGTCGACTTAGCGCTGCAAGTGCAACCTCTCCTTTGGTTTTTCCTTGGTTGTTTACCGGCAACAAGGACTCAAGTTGTTTGAGGAAAGTGCAATTTTTTTTGTAATATTTATGATAAATCTACTAAAAAGCACTACATCTGTGAGAGGCATGTTACATGTTGTTAAAGTAATTTTGGGCGTTGAAAACCAACTGCCTGCCGAAAAGAGGGTAATACAGGATAAGCTTCCCAAAAGGAAAACTTGTAGGTACTGCTCATACGAAAAAAGAAGGGAAACCCAGTTTGTCTAGAGTGTTTAAAAAAATTTTGCAACAAATGTGAACCAAGTGTAATTTAAAGTGTATTGTGCCTTTTTGTTTACCGATTAAATTTAACTTTTTATTGAAATTTAAAAAAAGTAAATTGTAAAAGAAGCTATAGAGTAATTCCAATAATGTGGGTTCACAGCCTCAAGTTCTTTTTTTTCTATTTTAATAATAACTTTTGGATTTTGACTAATAATTATTATACCTATGTATTTTAACTTTTATTACTTTGTTTTTTAACTTCGATGTTTGTAGTCCTCAATTTTTAAGTTTTATTTAATTTTTTTTTTATGTTATTTAAAGAAATGAAACAAATGTATGATTATATTTTTACCTCTGTATATTTTTTATTATTAGGTTATCAGATTTTTTTTGTATAAACAATATTACAAGTATTTCTTAAAATATTATTATTAATTGTAGTAAATGAATAGAACTGTTTATAGACACTTAATTTTCTTAAAGATGCTCTAAAAGAACCAATTTTCCTGGGTTGCGTCTATCAGGCGTGTGTTACTCATAGCGCACTAATTTCAGTTGAGGGCTAATAATCAAAGTCATCCCATAAAATCAATTTCGTCCCATTTTACTATAAATTAGTATCTAATTACAAAATAATTCAGTTCTACAGAATAGTTTTCATCCATGTATTTTCATAGCGACTTTTACAACACAATACTTGCTATCTAATCAAAACAAAAATTGGATATATTATTGATTGCCTTGTCACTGTTATGTCATATGAAACGAGACTGATTGTTGATCCGTCCGAAATTTTTATTAGTTTTGAAAACTAATATTTAAAAAATAGACTGTCAATAGTAAAAAAATAATGCTACATGTCACTGTAAAAAAGTGTATTATTGTCTCGGATCCATTAAAAACTGGAAATCTATTTAAATATGTTTTAAGACTTCAAAACTTAAAAACCAGTTTTGATTGGTATTTTAACTATTTTTTATGTGTTAAATGTTTCTCATGAATTAAAAAAACAGTGAAAAATATTATATTATTATTAGAAATAATTTCATATTTACAAAATAATAGGCAAATTGTACAAAATTAAAAAAAAATCTCGTCGCCAATTAAATCAAAAACGCTAGTTTAATAATAATCTTGTAAATCCTGCGACTTAATGATGATATTACTTAATCTCATTTCCTTTGAAGTCTGAACATCCCTCAATACATTTTCAAAAGCATAAGACTTTTCTAGTTTTAGACATTAAACCCTTTTTGATGAAAAATATACTGTTTTTAAATTTAAGTGGGTCAAGTTTGGAGGTTGAAAGGGCTTTGAAAATGAAAGCTACTGAAGAATGTTTGTACTTAAATTCCTTTTAAACCTATTCCTCGTTGAGCATTAGAAGTTAATTATAAAGTAAAGAGGTAGTCAATTTGTTCACGTTCACGTTGTTAAAATCAAATTTTACAGGCGACATTTTCTCCTTCTTAGTTAATATTCTCCTGTTAATTAAAAATACACGTCAGAAAAGGAGTCGATTTATATAATAACGTTTCAAGTTTATTTGATTTAAGTTTCAAAATATATAAGGGACAAGGAAGTCAAATTATTGCAAAAAGTGCCCTATTTACAAATCAAAATGTACTTACTTTTGTATTAGAAATAAAATATCTTGACTTTAAAAATAATTAAAATATTCAAAATTATGCGGTACGCTAGATCAGCCTCTTTGTTTTATTGTAATTGTATGATGTATATTTATAAAGAGAAATATTTTTTTTTATTTATATCTTACAGTTTCTTGACAGTTTTCTTATTGAAGCCAGTAAACCATCTATGTCCCTTCGTCGAGTTCACCTTTTATATAAATATGCCGATAATAGCTTTATACCCAAATAATCCTGTCTACTCTTCCTTCATTGCTCTTCCACAGCATTTCAAATGTCGCTGCCTTCCCTTCTTCGCTTACATCCACCACCCACAAACCTCTTCATTAATACTCTCCTTTTACCAGTAAGCTGTACGCCATTGATGATTAAGAACCCTCTCCCGAATACCCCTTTTTTGACAGTTATACAGAATAATCCCACCGTTATCAAAATATAACAGACTCTACAACATATTCCTCATGATTGTATTATTATATATACAGATGCTTTCAAATCCAATAAAGAAACTTCTTTTGCAATCATTACCAAACAAACTACAGGTAAACTTAATGCTATTCTCCAAGCTCTACAATTGATTTCTTTTCACTCAATTAGCCCCTTATTTGTACTGACTCTCTCTTCCCCATTCGATCACTTAACGACATATATCCTATTAACTCCATTATGGAGCAAATTCACCGCATTAGTTAAACAGCAAAAAAAGATCACTTTTATGGACCCCAATACAACCCTGGTAATGAATTTGGTGAAAAAACCGCAAAAACCATATTTAGATGAAATACCCCCGTCACAAATAATTAACTCAAAGGTGACATTAAGTGGGCAATAAAAAAAAGACGTATCATGCTTTGCAGCAACTTTGATCTACATCTTATTTATTTCTTTTCCAAATTCCATCCCTCACATTATAAAATCTAAACAGACGCTTCCGTATTGGACATACTTGTCTAACACATGGATATCTTATGTCTCGATCTTCCCTTCCCATTTGCAATCAATGTTTCACCCCACTAACAATCAATTAGTATGTATCTCGGCGAAAATATGTTACTCAGACGTTGCGTCCACGGTGTTATGGAACGGTGGAGTTTGTCAACTATAACGCCATAGTTGAGCTTCGTGAACGACATAGTGTGTCTCTAGGCGCGTCTGGGCGTTTTTCTGGAACGCACCCCTTTTATCCAACCCAGTCAACCTTCAAACAGCACTTAACATATTAAAACAGTGCTAATTATGTAAGGAACTCTAAACACTAAATAAATTTATTCGTATGTTATTAATGTTTGTACTATACTGATTTTTGGAACTGTATCATTATATTTTGTGCAAATTGCCTAAGTTCCACAATGAGAATTTGTTTGTCAATATTTTAAATATTTACGTTTTGTGCTTCTACATATTTTTTTTATTTATTATTGCTTTTGTATTTCATGTTTTTTATATTTTATTTTTCATTAATGTTTGATGAATAATCCGTAATAAGTAAGTAGTAATTTGTACGTTTTGTAATACCGCCGAGGGATATTTTCTGTTACGGCTGTAATACTCGTGGCTTTTAGTAATGGTGTCACCAATGTAATAACAGAAGGTTTCGTGTACCGAGTTGCTAAAGCAAGATCCGTGGATTTTGGCACCCTGTGACATCTGCACCACTTCTTTTTTTTTCAGGCTGGGATGGGAAACTCATGTTCGATGGGTCCTTATCCAGAACCCAACAGTGTTGGACTCATCCTCGAGAGAATTCAAAAGTGGCCATTACCCCAGCCTCGGAATCACTACCCTAGCAGACTTCAAGACGTGCGGCGGTCCCTCACACACTCTTCACCCATTTAAACTGTTCGCCAGAACATTCCCTTCTTCTAACCATTATTTCCTCCTCTCAACATTATCTCCACCATGTTCTCTCAATACACTGCTATCCCGAGTATACTCTCCAACTTCTCTAAATCCTCCTTGTTCTTCCAACATCTAAACACATGTCTCTCATCATCCTCCACCTCCCACCTCACGCATATTCCAGTCTCTTCCCAATCTTGTGTAGATACCATTTCCTCCTTCATCCAATCCTGAGCTTCCTCTTTTGTGGTACCCTCCCACTTGAATATATTATAACCCGTGCCAATAGGTAAACCTCAACCAAATTAACCAACCCCTCACCCACTCTGAGCCTCAACACCGCCCCCTTGCTGACACTATTAAACGCGTTTCTCACATCGAAAAACACTAATAGTGCCAGCTTCTTGTTTCTCCAGCTGCCCTCCCTAGCCTTTTCAGCCAAATCCACCACCCTACCTAGCGCTGAGATACACGATTTTTCTTTCGTGAACCTCCATTTCTACTTATGTATTCCCCAATCCTTACCTTTATTACTCCTTACATCACCTTACTTATACCACACAGCTTTCCTTTCCTACCCGCCTTCCTCACAAGTACAACTTTGACCACCTTCCATATCTCCGGGATTTCTTTCTCTCTCACTACCTTGTTAAAGAGCTCCCAGAAATACTCCCCATTCTCCTCCAGTAACCTCTTTATTATATCCCCTTTCAAGCCATCCAATCCAGGGGCTTTTCTTACCTTGATGCCTCTCCTCCTCTACCTCCTTACTTAAACTATCCTCTACCTCTATCACTCTCCAACTACTCACTGCTTCGCTCACTGCATTGCTTCTCAGCAATCCGTCATTTAGCACCGTTAGCTCGTTGGATGTTAACACCTCCTTCAGGATCTCACCTCTTCTATCCGTTTTTTCCCTCCCCAATCAGTATTCTTAGCGTTGAAGTCCCCTGTCACTATCCTTCTCATGTTTCTCCTTTTCCCTTTTTTACCCTCCTCCAACCCAGACATGCTCCTTTCATAATCCTCCAGGCTAATATTCGGGCTAATGTACACGCTGTACACCATCATGTCACCCATGCACACTCCCACCCATCCGTTTCCCTTCCTCACTTTATCTACCCTCAGTCCGTCTTTCATCACTCTTATTCCCGCCTCTCCTGTAACGTCCATAATTCATCCTTACCTCTCCACAGATCCACACACCACATCCACTTTCCTCCTCGTCCAATACATCATGCGATATCCTGCATTTTCCCAGGTTTATCTGTAAAACCTTCCATTCGCCATTAGTCCTTTCTCCCCCCCACACTGCCTTCCCCCACATTTTATTGTACCAAACTCCCCTCTAAGGGGTCCAGAGGAACCACCAAATTTTTTCCCCCCTTATGCCCATCCAGCACATTTTACCCATACAACAATTCGTTCCTGTTCTGTGCCCTCTGACCCCACATGCTCTACAGGAGGAACGCCTTTCTGCAGCTTCTTGCCATGTGCTCCTTGCTTTTACACACCGCAACCTTGTGTCCTTTAGCACCACACCCAAAACATCTACCCTCCATAAATATTACCCTATTTTCATCTCTTTTTCCCAGTAAAACCTCCGCCTTTTCCCTCTCCGCAGTCACCACCGGCATCTTCATCCCATTCCTCTCTCTTACCACCTTAATCACCTTAGTACCTTTCCCAGTTAATTCCTCTATTCTCCTTCTTATCTCTTCATCTTCCATCCACGGGTTTATCCCTATCACCTTAATGGTTTTTGTTCCCCTTCCTGCCTCCACCGCCCTTGCTCCTGTAACCCTTTCCACCTCGTTCAGCATTTTTCTTATCTGATCTCCCTTCTTTGCTTCAATTATCAACTCCCTGCTCTTTGATATTCTGAGTCTATCGACCCACTCCTATTTCATCTCCCCTAACCCCTTCTTAATCTTTTCAATCTCTTCCTGATTCAGATCCCCAATATCCTTCAAAATAATCGCCTCATTCCTTTGTTCTCTTGTCCTTTCCTTTTCTGTATATATTGCCACCTTCGTCCCTCTCTTTTTTACCCATGCGACAATTTTCCTAAATACTTCCATTCCCATAAGTTCGAGCCTGCGCAGCCCAACACTGTCCCCACAATCAATATCTCCAAACATCCGACTCAGCAAATTAAAAACTTTCTTTTCATTCCTATCATACCCCTCCATTCGGCAGATTCACTCTTCCTCCTTTTTTTTTTAACCCCCTTTTCTCTCGGAGATCTTTACTTCCCTGATCCACTCCATTTCCTCCCCTTTTTCTACCAGGATCGGGAACATTTCCCGATACAATCTCGGAATCCCTCTCGCCATTTCACTATCCTCCTTGTTAACCCACACTATCTTAATTCTGTCAAATCCAACCACTGGATTTCCCACCTTTACTTCTAAGCTCTCCCCATTTTTAATATCCCAAGCCCTATCTTCTACCTCCTTTCAACCCTCCCAGTCTCTTTGTTCTATCTCCCATCTTGATTGCATCCTTTCCTTCAAATCCTCCTTTCTTCTCAACCGCTCTAATTTCCTGACCCTTCTCTCTGTCGCCTTCTTCTGTTCCTCCAATTTTTTTACTTTTTCCTCCAGCCGCCTTACCATTTCTCTACATTCTTTCAATCTTCCCCCCTCCCAATCTCTCGATTCTCACCTCTTTTCTCCTTCTGCTTTCTTTTCTGCTCCCTATCCTTCAAAGGCGATAACTCCTTCCTCTTTACCGTCCACTCACCCGGCTCTCCAGCTTTATCTGAAGTACGTTTCACCTTCCTAGGTTTACCAAAAATTTCCTTCCTTTCCTTTTCTTCCTCCATTAATTCCTGTTCTATTATTTCCTTGCAATCCATTCCACATCCCACGAGTAGCTAGGGAATTGAAGTCCACCACCACAGAGCCCCGCTTGTGCTGGTAAGGCTGGGTACTCCGGGAGATAACCAGGTATCCCGGAGGCACCGTTAATGACTGACTTACGCGCAGCCATTCATCCATTGCCACAGTAGCTAACAGCATGGATTACGGGTTGTTTATCGAAGTTTACTCCTCTAGGCTGTTTTCACGGTTGCCTCCGGACGCAGGAACGAGAAGGCAGCGCTGCTGGTTATCACCACCCACGCCTACGTGGAAATCAGGAATCGTTGACTCCTGGATTAATGTCCTAAAGGTTGGATTTGTTCTTCGCAGCTATCAGTTGTTGTCGATAATGAGAGGTCTTTAAGTTACAGGGCTACGTCGGATTGTAGGATTAAAGGAACATCAATGCACTTATTTTATGATTATACGTTATGTATTACTTATAAGTAAAACTTTGACACTTCCCTGAACAGGTTACCTGGCTAAGCAATTGAACTAGATGCTATTGAATTTTAACGGCTTTATTTAAGGTAAAAATAAAAAATAAATTACAACGAGCAGTTCGAATCTAACAAAAAACTGTTTAAATTTAAATATCCCAATAATCTAACAATTATATTATGACTATGATGATAATTAGGACTACAAATAATTAAGATTAGAAGAAAACTTTTAATTTAACCGGTACATCAACAACTGCTTGAATAAAAAAAAACATAATACTTGTATGTAGAGAGTTATCATTAGCGCTACGTTATAATCTAGTTATGCAATTAAATTAGATTTTTCAGTTGGGCTCCTTATTTCAGTTTATACGAAGATAGTCCAATTCTCGGACTCTACAATAACTATCCCAATAGTATAAAATATGAGAATACAGTAAAATTAAGAATAATAAAAAAATCTTCGTTTGAACGTAACTTTCAAGTTTATTTAAGAAAATTATGTTTTAAATTACAGTGACGGCCGTTTCGCTAAGAGTAGCATCGTCAGATTGATATTTAAGTTACATTTTGTTTGTTTGTAGCTAGGTGTCTGATGTTGTTTAGGTAGTATTAAAGCTAGACTAAGTATGGAAGTAATAAGACATAACAATATTAAAGCCTAAGGGATTATCCTAGATGTACTTCCCTCTAAGATCAGTATAACTGTGCAATAATATAAATATATATGCATAATTTGACTTATCTGGTTGTTTTAATCTATATGCTCTTAATTGTTCATTGAATTTTACTTCAAAACACCTACTTGAACATCCAACACACCTCTTACACACCAATGACATACAAATACTACACACTTGTGATAAAAAACAAAATTTAGATTTTCTTGAAGAACTTGAAACAAAAAGACATCTAGCAGATCCACAATTTAAACTTGTTAATGAACAAATAAATCTTGGAAGTTTTCCACTATTAAACGGTCCGTCCGTTACTATCCGACTTTTTTATAACTTATTGTTTAAGCATTTGGCTCAGCAAAATTATTGTTTTTTTTTTCTTGCTTCCACTGAAATACCTCACGGTTGCTATGGGCAAGCTTTGTTTTTTCTTTATTTTATATTATAACACGTTTTAAATTAAATAATTTGTCTTACTTTTATATACAATTTGATAAACAGAAGGATCCCCCTATATTTCTGAATTTTGTTTTTATTACAGTTTTGAGGTAAATCATAAAAATAAATTTTACATTACTAAGAATTTAATAAGTTTACAATAATAATAATGTTATAACTAATACAATAGCACTGATGAGAAAACAATTAAATACTGTATAGTATTATCAGGTAGGTATATTAATCAGCAATTTTTAAGTGAGTCTAATTAAGAGAATATAGTCAAACTTTTCGAGCATTGATCGACTAGGTAAGTCTTTTAGAATCTCAAAACAAAATGGATCTGAAGCCAATCAAAATTTGTTCAATTTACCAATCAAATAAGTTAACTGGGCATAAATTTTACAAGACCACTCAGAAAATTTCACTTCAATGGAATCTGCTATTTGATTGAGAGGTTTGAATACAAATGCAAATTAATTACTGATGGCAATACCAGTACATATAAAAAGCTTTTAGAGAAAAGGCAACTATAGAATGAAAAAACCACTTGTTGACATACGTTTGTTATAAATTAGAAGCAACTTAAACTTTTTAATTAAAATCAAAAGTAATTAAGTTAAAATATGCTCCGATTCAGAAGCTCAATAACAAAATCAAGTGGATAATCATAATAACCTTTATTCCTGATGTAAAGGGTTTTACGAAAAGTTTCACGAGACTTCAACAGATAGTTCGTAAACCAAATAAAAAGTCTTTGTCACAGAACTTTATTCTTTATGTTGATGAAAAAACAATAATAGCAACTAGTTTCGGCCTAGCATTGAGGCCATCATCAGGCTATAAAAAAGGTTATTTTGGTGGTGCAAATTAAAAAGAAAAGAAAAATCATACCTTAGTGTGAAAATTAATAAAAATATAAATTTAAGGACAACAATTAAAACATAAAATATAAAATTACAAATATTTTCAAACAAAACCAACAGATAAAAATTAAAAAATAAATATAAGAACATGTAGGATAAAATAAATAAAAAATCCAGTTACACCCCATTTTTCTTTCTTTTTTAAAATATATAAAAAGTTAAAAGTTAATTTTATACCAAACAAATTTTATACATTTTATCCTACATATTCTCATATTTATTTTTTATTTTTTATCTGTTGGTTAGTTTGAAAATGTTTCTAATTTTATATTTTATGTTTTAATTGTTTTCCTTATATTTACCTATATTTATATTAAATTTTACACTAGGGTATGATTTTTGTTTTCTTTTTAATTTGCACCCCTAAAATAACTTTTTTTATAGCCTGATGATGGCCTCAATGTTAGGCTATTATTGTTTTTCTGTGACATAGACTTTGGGATTTTTATTTGGTTTCCCATTAGTCACATTTGAGATATGGATGGTTTACTTCGTTTAAATAGTTCGTAATTTGTCAGAAAAGAGTAGTATCCTTCTGCAATATGTCGCTAACAACATAATTAAACAATTTAATTCTGAGGTTGGAAATTTCTTAGGTGGGAAAAAAATAAATTATTTTAAAAGACAGTCATAAAAAGTTTATTTTTGCCACACCAGCTTCCTTTATGTCAAAATGTGGCCATTTCTAAATTCAACAAAACTTTAAATCGGAATAGTTTATTCAATTTATTAACAGAAAAATGTAAACTGCGTTTTTCTTCAAACGCTAAATCTAAAAAAGGAAATATTTTAACTTTATAAAAACAGGTATTACAGAGAAAACTGTCATGAACTTTATTTGGATCCTGATATTAAAAAAAAGAAAAATATATCTCCTTAATGAATTACCATCCTCTGGTAAAGACAGAGGTTTTATACAAAAACTAAATATTTTTCTTAATGTTACTGTCACATTTGGATTCAAATTTGGCGAAAAATGATGACAACTTCTCATTTTAAGGCAATCTACTTAAAAAGAGAATCAACTTTATCCGTCAATTTCTTAAAAAAAGGAATTAATTAAAAAGCTGTCCTTTTATAGCTTACCAAGTATGAGAAAATAATGTGATGGTTTGTTTTTATAGATTTTTTATTTATTTTTTATTTATTTTTTATTTATTTTATTGTTTTTTTTTTATTTGTTAATTATGTTATTAAATAAAGTGTTTGAATTATTAACTGTTGTATACTTTATTTTTAAATAAATGCCCTAATGAAAATGCTCGTAGCGAACCAGATGTCATAAAATTTTGAAAAGCAATTTTTTAAATAAAAGTTAAAGTTATATAAGTAACAGTTATTGGTGGATTAATTGGGCAGAATTTGCTGTACGGGGCGGAAGTGTGGAGTGAAAGAGCGGGAGTACATGCAGGGATTAAACCACTACTAAGGGTTCAGAGAGGAATGTTGCTGAGGATGGTGCAAAGAGAGACTGGAGGGTGTGAAAGGTGTGAAGTGGAGGATGGTGTAGGACACTCGTTTAAATGCTGAAACAATGAAGTAGTGCTGGAGAACTGGAATAAAAAAACTCGGGGAGACTGTATTTTGTGAAAATATGGTGGAGATAATGTTGAAAGGGAAGAGAGAATCCATGGAGGTGAATAAGGAAGTGAAGAGTATGGTTAGGAGAAGAAAATGTTTTTGAGTGCGAGAGTAACTGGAGAGTGTGTGTGGGACCGCCGCGGCCGCCCGTCTTGAACTACGCTAGGGTCATGATTCCGAGACGGGAATAACAGCAAGTTTTGAGATGGCATTGATTGGTAGGCATCATCGTAGCGGTGATGAGTCCAATACTGTACGGGTCCTGAAGAGAATCCGTTCTAACATGAGTTTTACCATCTCAGCACGTAAAGAAAGAAAGCATTTAAATAATTTAAAAATATATATAAAATTGTGAAATTTTATGTTATAAATATATCTAGAAAAAACCTCAATACCAGATTAAATATAGCTTGCTGTAGTGGTTGTTATTGTCACTTTTTTTTTTAATTATGTTATTGTTTATTTGCCTCATAGAATAACATTCTCACTTAACTTATATGTTGGGCTTGAGTACTTTAGCTATATGAATTATTTATTTGAAATATTTTACTGGCAGAAACTTTGAGCTTTAAAATAACCGAAACACACAAATTAGTTGAGGCTAGCGGTCACAAAATAAATGTAGTCGTAAAGTAAATGCCACTAAAAAGTTTAGAAACACCATCAAATCCGTATAATCTCATATGCCCAAAAGCATGTTATATCTATTTATGTCAAGTTACAATAAAAAAGTAAAAACATAGATTTTAGTTTAATATATTACGCAGTAATAAATTCATTTTACAATATAAATAGAAAAATATTGTTGCTTCATATTACAAAGGATTTGGCCTGGGTTGTAACGATATTGGATACTATCGTATTAAAGTAACACGAGTGAAAATAAATTTGTCAATTTTTTTAGAGGAATTGCTTGATTCAATCTTCTCCTCGCTGCTTCATGTAACCTGTCTTTATAAGCTAATAGTCCTTGTAGTGAGTTTGTTAGTGATTGTTTACTTTTGTTATGTTGTATTTTTCCACAGACAGTCTCGTTAAATACTTTTTTAGCAAAATAATTCTGCTTTTCATTAACAGTTGGCCTTATTAGCAACTGGCAATGAACCTAAACCTGTAGTGTAAAGGAAAGCAGTTAAATTGCTACCGTTCACAGGCCGCAGCTTAAATTGAAACAAGTGGTATTATAATAAAAACAACTAAATTTAAAACTGGATAAGAGACTTGCAGTGAAGAATCTAATTATCAATTAACTTATAAGAAACATACAAGAGACTTTAATCTGAAATTATTTGTCACCTTTCTATGCGTGAGGAGCTCTGGGTTCGTTAATTTATCATTGAGAACGAGCTTGGGGATAGATGAAAATCTAAGTGCACTCTCGTAAACTGTCCTGCAATGTCAGATTATGATATTGTTCGCCAACTGTGGATGCGCCTCCTTCCAATTCTGATTCCGGATATTCAAGGAATTCATGCCCAGTTATAATTAGACAAAGTAGCTATTCTCGCTGAAAAGCTAAGTGAAAGTTCGTATACCATACGCACATCTATGCGTATTCTAAATAAAGTAATGGGTTAGGTCGAGAATCTTAGACTGCATGGATCCTTCCTTTCTGCTTCACAATCACGTAGTTACCGCAGCAGCAAACAACAGCCAAGGTAGCCAAACTTAATACCTGTTTATATCACAAAAAGCTTGGTGGAAAAACTAAAAAGAGACCCTAATCTGCAGCCGGAAAACGAAAAGCAACATACAGTCATGGCGGCAATTAATTATCCTCAACAAGATGGTCAACTATTTGTTATTAACCAGAAGTTTTAGTACCTTATTAATACTGGTTAAGAATCAGAAAACTGATTCTTAAATGCTGCTAAAACCAAAGTGTGACCAATGTAGTTACGCCAATAATCAATTCAGAATTTTAATCAGTTCAGTTCTTAAAATTTACTTAGAAAAATTTATAGACAACTCGACTTTCTTAAGAATTGTAGTTATTCGTTAATAATTAAAGTAATATTGACAAAGAAAAACTAAAAATTATGCTTCATTTCAATGTAAACATACAATTCGACGCCGTACAGTCCTATGCTTTCTACTATGGTTTTATAGATTCTTCTTTTGTTTTCTTTTGTTATATTTTTCTACATAGTCCGTGTATTTCATTTGTAGCTGATCTTGCTTGGTCCATTCGTGAGGCTATTTCGTCATTAATTACTTTCTAAATTTGATGTTATTTGAACTCCCAGGTATTTGAATCTTTCCGTTCTTTTTATAGTTCTCCTTTCAATTTGTATGCTGTCCGGCTTTTCTTCGACCACCAAGTACTCAGTTTTTTGCATGTTGACTGAGAGGCCCCACTTGTTATATTCCTCCAAGTTTCCGCAGCATATAACTAATATCACTCTCATCTGCTAGGATGGCGTGATCGTCAGCGAAGTACAGCGTGTACAGTCGTTCATCACCATGTTGCAACCATGTTGCAACACCTTCTTCTCCACAATGATAGTGCTTCGTTAAGATATATCTTAAAGTCCCTTACTAATGAAAGTTTCACTAGTCATTAGTCACTGGTTAAAATAAAATATAGAAAAAAATTGTAATACGCAATGTTCTCTCTTGAATTAATACAAATGACATTACAAAGCACTACAGTTAAAATAAAATTCCAAATTTGTTATTGGAACAATTCTGCGTCAATAAAGGATGGGTTTCCATCCCAATATTCCCAAAAAATGTTAATTTGGCACTTAAAAGCATCATACGTAAAACAAAGCTAAATGATAAAAATATCATGATAAATAAAATCCCATTAATCGCATATGCTGACGACCTCACAATGTAGTCAAAACGAAAATGGACTTAATAATAGCGATAGAAAAACTGGAGGCACACAATTTCGGATTACAGATAAATGAAGATAAGATAAAATATATGAGTGGGAAAAGATTTTAAAGTAAAAAATTGTAAGTATAAAAGAGTATCAAGCTTTAGCTACTTAGGAACTTTCATAGTACAAACTAGAAAGAAAGAAATTAAGATTATAAAACAAATAGCTACATGTAATGGTTATCTATTACATTGGATAAATAAATTAATTTAAAAGAAAGAGCAACAAATTTCACAACAACTAATATAATAATACATATTTGTGATAAAAAACAAATTCTAGATTTCCTCGAAGAACTTGAAATAAAAAGACATCCAACAGATCAACAATGAAAAGTTGTTAATTAACAAATAAATCCTTGAAGTTCACCACTATTAAACTGTTTACTTTGATTGAGTCTTCATTTTATACATAGATAAGACGTAACTGTAGCCTTATTATATTAAGTTATTGTAAAGATCAGCATAATAAGCATGATAATACATCCAGGATTATCCCTTAGGGATAATAACATTTAAGCTTTAATATTGTTATGTCTTATTACTTCCTTACTTGGTCTAGCCTTAACTAATTAATCAACATCAGGTAGCCAGCTACAAACAAACAAAAAGTAACTTTAATATGTCAATCTGATGATGCTAGTTTTTAGTGAAACAGCAATCATTGAATTTAAGACGTATTTTTGAATAAATAGTTTTGCTCAACCGTTTAGTTGTTTGCTGTTCTTATAAGATGAACTTTCACATAGTAAGAGTTTAACTTTTCTGTTTCGTGTTAATACTTGTGGAAATCTATCGCATTGGGAACACTATAGATAACAGAGAACTTGTTATACATATTCCTAAATTTATTTAAAAACTTTACTGGTTCTTATAAATGACAAATTCAAGTGATTTAGCTTTTGAGCAAATGAACTGTTTTAAGTTTGAGTGACGTTTTCCTTTTTATAATAAAATAAGGGTTAAATAAGATTTATGAAATGTCACAAAGTCACTCTTGTGTGTCAAAATTTTCAATATTTTTTTGTTTTTATTACATAAAAAATAAATAAATAGAGAACAAGTAAATAAAGCTTGTTTATCAAAGTTGTTTTCTAATGAATTTAACATCAAAGGCTACAAACATTGAACTGTTAAAAAGTTATTTTAAAAAGGTTTTGTACAACTAATCTGTTGCTTTAAACATCTATCACAAGCATTATATAGATTTTTTTTAACTCTACATGACGTTTTATTAAACCAGATCAAAGGACATTGTTTTATGGTTAATTTTAGAATCATTTAAAGTGAAAATGTATTTGTGCTTTACCAATTATTAGTCAATTTAAAACCAAATTAAAATTTTCGTTTGTATACTTATTAGCTCCTTTAAAATAAAATATTAATTACTGTTGTGGAAAGTAAATTTGTATCCTTTAAAAGAACGAATTATACATATCTTCATGTTTTGTTTTGTGACACCAAATTTCTTTCGAAAATATTTTGATAACGATTTGGTTTTTTTATTGTTTTTTTATTATTTCAATTAACATGCTCGGGTACTAATGTCACTCACACACAGTTAACAAATTAAGGAGCAGCTAGATTTTGTGGTACATTATATGTTTCTTTATAGGGCAAATAGGTATCTAAAAACCAACTAAGATAAAAATTGACTGCATCTTATAGAAATTTATTTCTTGTATTGTTATCTTTCGATTACAGTTACCTTTGATCTGTTGGTTTGCAAGTGAACGGTAGGATGGCGCTTTTGCGACTTTATCATTGAATCGTGGATTCACGGTTTATGTATTGGCGTAAAAGAATTATTCTGCTCTGCGGGATGAGAAGAACTATTTACCTCGTACTGATGAGACACAATAATGTCGAAACCGGTCTATGAGTAGAGTTCTTTCCGTTGATTTGCAAATCGATAGAGATGGTTTTAAATATCGACGAAGTCGGTCGCCATCACGTTTTCTATTGGGATGTAATTCAATGTCCGTTGGGGCATATAGCCCAGGAAGTAGTTGTTTTTTTGATAGAAAACGGTTAAGCTTGGTATAGACACTGTTAAGTTTCCTTGCCCTGGGTGCAGGTGGAAACAATTTTTCACTTTTTCAGATTTTTTTTTTAATAAAAATGATTTTTATCGAATCATAAAACAAATAATTATAGATTCTTTTATGTATATTTATAATCTTTGTAAAACATTGTACCATACATTAAGAAATAAACTTCGAAATAAAATATATTACATCATCTTTTAGTATTTTGCGTTTTACTGCTATTATTTTATGTTTTTTTTTTTAATTTATGATCCGAATACGATCGTTACGTTTTATATCTTTACGTCGTGTTCCTGTTTCTCTTAAAGAATTATGCCTACAGTGGCGGAATAATAGACAAACTGTGCGATCTACCTTTGTACTTCTTGGAAAACATAGATTATTATTCTCTTGATAATTTTCGCTACTTCCACTAAAACGTAATGCATAACATAACACTTACACATAACACATAACACTTTAGCATCAGTAAGCTCTTACGTATTATTAGATTAAATTTTATTGAAATAAATAACAAATAATTAACAGTTCAACAAAAGGTCCATTATTTACATGTTAATTTTTCATCAATGACAGCTAATGATGATAATGATTAGGTTATTTCAAAATATCTCACGAAATAGTTCATTGTCTACCGAGTACGAAAATCCGAATATTCCCGAACAACGGTGAATAATGTTTGTTAAAGGCACAAGCCGAGATGTAGCAACGCAGGAAATTTAAAATTATTAAAAATTAGCAAAACATATTGTTACAAACTCGCCAACCTCATTCTACGGCCTAATGGCGAATGTGGAGGTATAATACCTCTGTTTTAGCAGCATTGTACTCGATTGTTCTTCATTGATCTGGAACGTGCAATCATCCAGAAAAATAACTTCGCAGCGAGCAAGTTTAGTTTTATTCTAATGGTCTTCAAGGGTGCGAAAATCGAAGAATAAAGTGTATATAAATTAGTATTATAAAAAATGGGTTTAAATAAATTATAACTAATATATCGGGTGTATATAAATTAGATAGATATTAAGTGTGTAGATAAAATACTTAATTAAATTATGTGATTTAGTAAATAAATCAATAGTAGTTAGTCATGGTGTGAATAATTTATCCTCCTACAAAAACAGTTTAAATAAATAAGAAAAAACATTACAATTTTAACGCTTAGTAGCACGTAACATATATTACTATATATATAAAAAGTTTTCATTAATTGCCCTTTTATATTTGACTGTTTACCTCAAAAAAACTTTTAATTTCATATATATCAGTCAAGACTACCCTCCTTTACCTCCTTTATATATTTATATATATATATATATACAAATTATTTATAAAACAAAATAACGTCATATATATATATATATATATATATATATATATATATATATATATATATATATATATATGTATATATATATATTGTAATGTTTTAAAATAATAATAAATATAACTTACCAAATAAATAACTTGAGTTGAAATAAATTACTAGTCATGGATGTTATTTTCAAAACTTTTCATTAAATGATCAATACACCAAAAATTTCTTTATTTGAGCCAATCCAGTAAATCTTAATTCACACAAGAACACAAAACTATCTTGATAAAATGAGTTCATAAGAATGAGCACTAACACCAGTAGTCGATCCAAGAATCAAAGTCCAAAATACTATTTTGTTTAAGCTAAAAATAAAAAAAATAAATAAGTATTAAAATATGTTAATAATGAATCATAAGAATACAATATTAGTAAGATTAAAGTAGTATTAAAGTATTAAAGATTATTAGTAGATTAAAATACAAATAAGTTATAATTAATGTTAAAAATAATAAGTTCAATAATTTTTTTTATAGGTAGCTATAAAATGAGAACAAGTAGGTTTAGGTTATTTAAATTTATCATATAAAATAGAGATTATTCAACTGTATTTAGTTAGTAATATAAGGTACAAAATTTAAACCTCAACAAACTAATTTTAGCTGTTAGAGCAAAATAAATAAATCATAGAAATGATTATAATTTGATAAATAAATTTTACTTACCTGAACAATATTTTCTAATTCAATTAAGCATCAAGTGATGAGTCCTGTATTATAATGTATCGGATGACAGTACAAGTCCAGTAATTCCTATATTCTGGTACATCTCAGTTTTGATAAAATGCAATGCTTGAGACTAAATCTAAAAAATAAAGAAAGATGTTGAAATATATTACATGTAAGAACGCATCTGTAAGAAAGTGATGTTTTTTGTTTACAAGCTAAGACTGTTTAATAAAAGCTTAATCAAGGACATTATGAATGATAAAGTCAATGAAAAACACTGTAAATAGTGAAGTGATGATAAAAAACTTGCGGATTATAAACTTAAAAGATGTGCTTGTAGTGGAAAGACATAAACTTAATATTAGAGGATTAATTGATGGTACTATTTGTTATTATTATATATTGTTGTAAGATAATTAATTTTAGGTTGTTCTTTGATGATTTTGAATGTTATTAATTAGTTTATTTGATAAATTTTGTATTTGAATCGTTACGACACAGTAAATTTAAAATGTTAATAAAAACTAAAGTAAGCGGTGTCATTAAGAAATAAGGTTATATGATTATATCAGGATATATAAATTTTCAGTTTTTGTTAAAATTAATGGCCAAGATGAGATATTAGCTCATAATTGTTAAATTTAATATTGATAATTGTCAAAATGGCCGACATTTTTTACTCCATAAAGTCAGCAATTTTTATAGGGAAGATTCGATTTTAAAATTCTAAAAATGTTATTTTATAATCAAATAAGTGATACAGAATTGATTTGTAACAATTATAAGGTCAGAAAATGTCTAATTAAAAAGTCAATTTTTCAAAAATTTGATGTAAGTGGGGTTATAAAAAACAAAATACGCTCGAAAAGGCGGCCATTATTCGATTTTTTGGGCGAGGGTATATAAGCCCAGGAAAAAGGAAAATCGAGGTCACTCTAAATTCATCAAAAGGCCAATCCACGCCAGTCAATTTTAAAATTATCATAAAAACAATGGCCGATGACTGTTAAAAATAAAAGATGGCTGAAAATTAATATGATCAATTATATAATGTATTTTCAAACAAACCTATTGGAAAAATTGTAAATGGAAATTGTGTACCGAATAATAAATATTAAATCCTAAGAAGAAAATTAAATTTTTTGACTAACCTGTAACAATAATAAAAACTGGAAGAAACCAAGGAGAAATAATATCCAGTGGTTATAATCCTGTTTGGTATCCGTCCAAGGAGGCATTTGCACGTGGTGTAAATTATTCACTGGTAAGAAGCTGAGTCTGGGAAGCCGCCACGAAAAGTTTCCATCCTTCACCGTCAGCAACAAGTGATTTAGGGTATGTTTTTGACTTTATTCACTTATATCACTTTCATAACTCCTATAAAACATTGTGAGTAATATATTTCAGTATCGTTAAACAATTTTTATAATCTAGATCTGAGAACATTATATTATTAAGAAACTTTTTAACGACTAATAAACACACGCTTCTCGACATTCTTTACCCCAGAAATAACCGTTAAGGATCACGTGTACCTCTATATGGGGGTTGATGCGCACGAATTTGCCATAGCCGTATCATTGAATAGGTTAAGGGTATATTAATTCTTTTAGGTAAAGCAAAGTAAATAAATAATAATATTGTTAAATTTTAAAAAATGAACTGACTCCTGAGTTTATGAGTCTCAAATGCTAAGTAATTGATTTAGATATACTAAATTTAATAATAAATAATAAATAAAATTACATATCTTAAGTTTAATAACATAATTTTTTTTACAAGCAGAAAAGGATCAATAAAATAAAGAAATTTTAAGGTGTTTTAAATTGAATAAAGATTAAATAAAAATTGAAATAAATTTAAACATAAATTATAGCCCCACAAAACTTTAAAAAATTAAAAATTTCAAATTATAAAAACAACAAAAACAACAATTATAACAATTTAAGCTATATTTATACAATCTTACATTCATTTTAATTGTAATTTATTACAAAAATGGCGCCCAACGTGGGGCTATAAATAAAAAACTATTGATTATAATAAATTAATTGGTTACAATAAAAAATTGACTGGTTATAAAGGTTAAATTTTTTTTAATATAATAAACAAGTTTGATAACTAATTTGGTAGGTTATCAGGAGAAATTGGATGTTAAAGGTGTAAAACTGTTATAATTTTAAATTGTATAGAATTTAAAGGTGTGTTTTATAATAATAAAAATAATTACGTTATTATTAAACAAAATATTATATTTAATATTGATTAAAATTTAATAAAAATTATCTAAAATGGACAAAATGACATTGAGAGATGGTAAACAAGTGGGAGAGAAGTCAGGAGAAGAAGTAGGTACCCAGGTAGAAGAAGAAAGAAACCAGGGATCTGGAGATCATGGAGTACAGGAAGAAAGAAGTGAAGAAGGACAAGAAGGACCAGAACAACAACAAATACAGCAAACGAGAAGAGTAGAAAGAAAAGAAGAACAGAGTGAAATAATGAGAATGTTAATAGAAATGAATAAAAATTTGGAAAAGAAAATGGACAAAAATAATGAAGATTTAAGGAAAGACATGAACAAAAATAATGAAGATTTGAGAAGAGACATAAACAAGAAACTGGATGAGAATAAAGAAGATATAAATAAGAAATTTGATGAATTAAGGGGAGAAATGGGGGAACAAAATTGTAAATTACGAGAAGAAATAAAAAATATTAAACAAGAAATTAAAGAAGAAATGAAGAAGTTATTTGAGAAGAAATATGATGAAAATGAGGAAGAGTTGGACAAAATTAATTATAATTTAAATAGGAACAATGAAAAAGATTTAAAAGAAGAGATTATAGAAAATATTGGTAAAGAAAGAGAGAATGTGAAGGTACTAGTTGCAAGCCAAGAAGAGAATATGGAGAAGTTTAATGAAAAAGAAAAAGTATTTGAAAAAGAGGAAAATGCAGAAGCAAACAATAAAATTTTAGAAGAAATTGATAGAAACAAAGATAAAGATATTGAAACTGAGAGGATTAAAATGAATAAATTAATGCAAACTTATATCAAATGTGACATAAATGAAAATAAGAATAAGATTGATTCAAGTATGATCATAGATGTAGAAGAAAACAAGAAAATTAAAAATTTACTTGAAAAATTGATTGAAAAGAGACTTATGGAAACAGAAATAAAAGATGAAGTAATGAATATGATCACCGATATAGGAAAATTTAAAAGAATGAGAAGACAAACCAATAATAAAAAGTTACACATGATAATGAAAGCAACTAAAACCAGGAAGAGACTTGTAGAAAGAAATTGGAAGAAGTTGAAAAAGAAAATGAATATTTTATTGAGCAGGGTAAGGTAATAGTAAAGTGTAAATAATATTGCTAATTATATTTGTAGGTAGTAAGTAAGTTTTTATTGTTTGAATTTTAAAATGTTGTGTATTAATTTAAATTTATAATACCACCCCAATTAATTTACTAATTTAAATGAAAATTAAATCAATTACATTCTAATGAGTTATTGCATATTCAAGATTAAAATTATGACAAACCGTTACAAATTTTAATTAATATAAGAAACAAAACATCATTAATAAATTCAAAATCAATTTCAAAACTAAATAATGTTAAAGAATAATGAAATAAAATTCAAAATATAATATTAATTGGTATTAAAAACAAAAATTATGTGAAATAAATAAATAAATATGATATTAAAATAAATTTAATTGAAATCATAATAAATTGTAAACTACTAGCTGTGTTTAATTTGGATAGTGATATGATAATATTAAACAATACATAGGAACAATTAGAAACTATAATTAATTATGAAGAAGAGAAGAAGGTATAACTAAATGGTATATGGATGTCAATGGATATGATAGAAGAAGTAGAAGATAGTAAGAAGGATATTAATTATATTAGAAATGATTATGAAGTATAAAGAAGAAAGTTATGATTATGAAGTAGATAGAAGAAAGAAGATGTATTTGAAAATGATGATTTGTTTGTGATGGAATATATTACAATATTGTAGGAGATTTGTTGATGAAGTATAGAGTTTGATGTTTAAGGAGCCAAAAGAAGCTACCGAATATGAATATAAGATGGAGTTGAAAAATATTGAGAATTTTAAAGTGAAGACATATCCTATACCATACAAGTTAAAAGATAGGGTGAAGAAAGAATTGGAAATATTGGAAGAAGATGGAATAATTGAAAGAAGCAATACACCGTACATCAATCCGCTAGTAGTTGTACAAAATTAGAGCAAAATAGTAATTTAATTAAAAAAATATTTCATAATAAGTTAAAAAGAAATGCAGAACGATATTTAAAAAGAAGATACAAAAATTTAAAGAAACCAACGGTATTTAAAGAAGGGGATTGGGTAATTGAAAGGTCACTACAGGTAGCTAACAAAAGAAATAATGAGTGTGCAAAATTGAAATTACCGTTTATAGGACCATTTATAATCGAAAAAGTTTACGAAAACAGTTATATTTTAAGAAATCCACATAACAATTTACTAAGGGGAAAGGTAAACGTTAAAAACTTATATGCATACCACCAATAGACCAACATTTTAAAAATCTAGCTAAATTTAGAATATAAGATAGTTTAAGATTTAGGTATTAGAATAAGTAAATATTATATTGTATTTAGGATTAGGAATTAAAGTATGAATTATAAATAAATAGTTAGTGGTTATATACAACAAAATGAATTTGAATTTATGTTAAATATTATTGAAGATTATTTGTAAGGTACAATTAAGGTATGTGTTAAAAATTAAAAAATAACAAAATAGAATTTAATGTGTAATAAATTTAGATAAAATAAAATGGAATTAAATTTTAAAAATTATTACCGAGTAACAATTTGTTAAAATTAAATTGGGGGAAATTTGTAATGTTTTAAAATAATAATAAATATAACTTACCAAATAAATAACTTGAGTTGAAATAAATTACTAGTCATGGATGTTATTTTCAAAACTTTTCATTAAATGATCAATACACCAAAAAATTTCTTTATTTGAGCCAATCCAGTAAATCTTAATTCACACAAGAACACAAAACTATCTTGATAAAATGAGTTCATAAGAATGAGCACTAACACCAGTAGTCGATCCAAGAATCAAAGTCCAAAATACTATTTTGTTTAAGCTAAAAATAAAAAAAATAAATAAGTATTAAAATATGTTAATAATGAATCATAAGAATACAATATTAGTAAGATTAAAGTAGTATTAAAGTATTAAAGATTATTAGTAGATTAAAATACAAATAAGTTATAATTAATGTTAAAAATAATAAGTTCAATAATTTTTTTTATAGGTAGCTATAAAATGAGAACAAGTAGGTTTAGGTTATTTAAATTTATCATATAAAATAGAGATTATTCAACTGTATTTAGTTAGTAATATAAGGTACAAAATTTAAACCTCAACAAACTAATTTTAGCTGTTAGAGCAAAATAAATAAATCATAGAAATGATTATAATTTGATAAATAAATTTTACTTACCTGAACAATATTTTCTAATTCAATTAAGCATCAAGTGATGAGTCCTGTATTATAATGTATCGGATGACAGTACAAGTCCAGTAATTCCTATATTCTGGTACATCTCAGTTTTGATAAAATGCAATGCTTGAGACTAAATCTAAAAAATAAAGAAAGATGTTGAAATATATTACATGTAAGAACGCATCTGTAAGAAAGTGATGTTTTTTGTTTACAAGCTAAGACTGTTTAATAAAAGCTTAATCAAGGACATTATGAATGATAAAGTCAATGAAAAACACTGTAAATAGTGAAGTGATGATAAAAAACTTGCGGATTATAAACTTAAAAGATGTGCTTGTAGTGGAAAGACATAAACTTAATATTAGAGGATTAATTGATGGTACTATTTGTTATTATTATATATTGTTGTAAGATAATTAATTTTAGGTTGTTCTTTGATGATTTTGAATGTTATTAATTAGTTTATTTGATAAATTTTGTATTTGAATCGTTACGACACAGTAAATTTAAAATGTTAATAAAAACTAAAGTAAGCGGTGTCATTAAGAAATAAGGTTATATGATTATATCAGGAT
Source organism: Ophraella communa (assembly GCA_035357415.1). NCBI lineage: Eukaryota > Metazoa > Arthropoda > Insecta > Coleoptera > Chrysomelidae > Ophraella > Ophraella communa. The sequence continues at coordinate 21,751,379 of CM068994.1, read as the reverse complement.
ATATAAATTTTCAGTTTTTGTTAAAATTAATGGCCAAGATGAGATATTAGCTCATAATTGTTAAATTTAATATTGATAATTGTCAAAATGGCCGACATTTTTTACTCCATAAAGTCAGCAATTTTTATAGGGAAGATTCGATTTTAAAATTCTAAAAATGTTATTTTATAATCAAATAAGTGATACAGAATTGATTTGTAACAATTATAAGGTCAGAAAATGTCTAATTAAAAAGTCAATTTTTCAAAAATTTGATGTAAGTGGGGTTATAAAAAACAAAATACGCTCGAAAAGGCGGCCATTATTCGATTTTTTGGGCGAGGGTATATAAGCCCAGGAAAAAGGAAAATCGAGGTCACTCTAAATTCATCAAAAGGCCAATCCACGCCAGTCAATTTTAAAATTATCATAAAAACAATGGCCGATGACTGTTAAAAATAAAAGATGGCTGAAAATTAATATGATCAATTATATAATGTATTTTCAAACAAACCTATTGGGAAAAATTGTAAATGGAAATTGTGTACCGAATAATAAATATTAAATCCTAAGAAGAAAATTAAATTTTTTGACTAACCTGTAACAATAATAAAAACTGGAAGAAACCAAGGAGAAATAATATCCAGTGGTTATAATCCTGTTTGGTATCCGTCCAAGGAGGCATTTGCACGTGGTGTAAATTATTCACTGGTAAGAAGCTGAGTCTGGGAAGCCGCCACGAAAAGTTTCCATCCTTCACCGTCAGCAACAAGTGATTTAGGGTATGTTTTTGACTTTATTCACTTATATCACTTTCATAACTCCTATAAAACATTGTGAGTAATATATTTCAGTATCGTTAAACAATTTTTATAATCTAGATCTGAGAACATTATATTATTAAGAAACTTTTTAACGACTAATAAACACACGCTTCTCGACATTCTTTACCCCAGAAATAACCGTTAAGGATCACGTGTACCTCTATATGGGGGTTGATGCGCACGAATTTGCCATAGCCGTATCATTGAATAGGTTAAGGGTATATTAATTCTTTTAGGTAAAGCAAAGTAAATAAATAATAATATTGTTAAATTTTACATTATGAACCGACTACTGAGGTTATGAGTCTCAAATGCTAAGTAATTGATTTAGATATACTAAATTTAATAATAAATAATAAATAAAATTACATATCTTAAGTTTAATAACATAATTTTTTTACAAGCAGAATATTATCAATAAAATAAAGAAATTTTAAGGTGTTTTAAATTGAATAAAGATTAAATAAAAATTGAAATAAATTTAAACATAAATTATAGCCCCACAAAACTTTAAAAAAATAAAAATTTCAAATTATAAAAACAACAAAAACAACAATTATAACAATTTAAGCTATATTTATACAATCTTACATTCATTTTAATTGTAATTTATTACAATATATATGGTAAATATAACATAAAAAACTATTTTAACTTTAATTTTGAATTTAAAAAAATTTTTTAAGTCAAATTATTTATAAAACAAAATAATTTGACTTAAAAAATTTTTTTTAAATTTAAAATTAAAGTTAAAATAGTTTTTTATGTTATATTTACCATTTTTTTAACACCAATTTTGTTTATACTCGTGCTTATTCCTTGATAATGAAATAAATATATTTCGAAAGCTTGGAAAACAAGTAAAAGAGTTTTCTTAAAACACATTGCCGTATACCCCAAAAAATTTCTGTTTTAATACCTATTAGTCGGCAAAGAACATAAATTTAATTATATATATATATATATAGCAGTTTGGGTTTATGAATGGGAATTCTACTAATGATGCGATTAGAGCTCTGACTGGCAAAATCTATGGAGCAGTAGATCAAAGCAAACCGTGTATTGGTATATTTCTTGACCTGTAAAAAGCATTTAATACAGTTAATCATAAAATACTATTAGATACTTTTCAGGAGTTGGGGGTGAGAGGTATTACATATAATCTTTTTAAGACTTACCTAATAGGCAGAAGGCAAAGAACAAAAATTCAGAACCATTTAAGTAGTGAAGAAGTAATATCATGTGGTGTTCCTCAAGGGACTGTATTGGGACCCTTGCTTTTCACTATTTATTTGAACAATCTCTTCTTCGTAGAGACCCAGGGTACTATTGTTGGCTTTGCGGATGATACCGTGGTGAAACTTGAAGGTGAAACTTGGGAAACCCTGAAATCAGATATTGAAAATGATTTTATCAAAATTAAAAATTGGTTTGACAATAAGCTACTATCATTAAACTTGGAAAAAACTTTCTACTTACCATTCTGCAGTCAAGCCAACTTCCTTCCTCCTTTTAATGCATTAAACATTTAAGAGAACACCCGAATATCGTCTGCGGAGAGAATAAAGTATCTTGGGATTATAATAGATTGCCATCTCAGGTGGGATTCGCACATCAATTATTTACTTCAAAAATTGCGTTGCATTCTTTATAGATTTTACCATCTATCAAATATATTAAATAAGCATAAAAAAAGTATTATATTTTAGCTGAGTAGAATCTCAAGTTTCACCACGGTATCATCCGCAAAGCCAACAATAGTACCCTGGGTCTCTACGAAGAAGAGATTGTTCAAATAAATAGTGAAAAGCAAGGGTCCCAATACAGTCCCTTGAGGAACACCACATGATATTACTTCTTCACTACTTAAATGGTTCTGAATTTTTGTTCTTTGCCTTCTGCCTATTAGGTAAGTCTTAAAAAGATTATATGTAATACCTCTCACCCCCAACTCCTGAAGAGTATCTAATAGTATTTTATAATTAACTGTATTAAATGCTTTTTACAGATCAAGAAAGATACCAATACACGGTTTGCTTTGATCTACTGCTCCATAAATTTTGCCAGTCAGAGCTCTAATCGCATCATTAGTAGATTTCCCATTCATAAAACCAAACTGCTGCTCAGACAAAAGTTTATACTTCTTAAGAAAATTCGTTAATCTCTTTTTAATTAATTTTTCGATAATCTTGCTCAAGTTAGAAATTAGTGCAATCGGTCTATAGTTGGTGGTTTCTGCTTTGTTTCTACCTTTATGGACAGGGATTATTGTACACTTTTTAAAAGCTGAAGGAAATACACCTGTATAGAATGATTTATTTATGATGTAAGTCAACGGATCAATGATGTTTTCTGATATTAGCTTTAAAGTTTTAGCTGTAAAGCAGTCTGGTCCAGCTGCTTTTTTGTTTTTTAATTGTAATATGGTGTTTTTTATCTCTGATGTATTTGTCGGATATAAAACGAATGAATTTTTAAAATTTTGTTTTATTTCTTTAAATTCCTTATTGACTTTTATGTTCCTGGCTATATTATTAACTATATTCACAAAAAAATTATTGAAGGTTTTAGCTATCATTTTTGTATCAGTAACCAACTCATTTTTTTTGATTTTGTATATATTGTAATGTTTTAAAATAATTAAAAGAATAACTTACCCAAAATATAATATGAGATTGTGATAAATTATAAAAAATGGATATAAGTTTAAAGTCTTTCTTTTAAATGATGAATTTACCATAAAACTTCTTTATTGGAACTATTTAATAAGTCTCAATTGACACACAAATACAAAAATAACTTGATAAAAGATGAGTCTTTAAGAAGAAGCACTAACATCAGGAGTCGATTCAATAATTAAGTCCATTATCCTATGATGTTTGGGCTAAAAATAAAAAGAAAATAAACATTAGAATATGACAATACTGAATAATATGAATCTAATTTTGGCTATAAGAAACCAATTCTAATAGTTATATAAAGTTAGCTTAATCAAAATATAAATAAGATATAACTAAAGTTAACATTAATAATAAGTTTGATAATGTTTTTATAGGTAGTTATAGGATAAGAATTAAATAGGTATAGATGATTACAAACTATTATTTAGGGTAGAAAATATCCAACTATATTCAATTTATTTTATGATTAGCAAAATTTAAATTCAACAAACAAATATTAGCTATCAGAACAAAATAAATAGTATCATAGATTAGAATTATAACTAAATAGATAATGTGACTAACCCAACCAATGATTATAGATTCATTTTAAGCATCAAAGTGATGATTCCATATTACAATGTATCGGATGATAGTACAAGCTTGGTACATTCCATGATTTGATGCAGAATATTAACTTGAGAAAATCTAAAATGGATATTGAAATTTATCATATGTAACATTGTTAAGAAGGTGATTAAAATTGTTTTGTAAACAAAGACTAAATAATTAAAGGTTTACCAAGGACATTGTGACTGATAAATCCAGTGAAAAGACACTATAAATAGTGATACTGTGATTACAAACTGAAAAATAGACTAAAGAAAGTGTTATTACAATGCAAATACACAAATCTAATATTTACTGTTTAATTAGGGTTATTGTTTATTAAAACTATGGATTATTATAAGATATTTAATTTTAAGTTGTTCTTCGATTATTTTAAATGTTATATTGTTTATTTGATAAAATTTACATTAAAATTGTTATAACGCAGTGGATTTCAAAAGCAAATATAAACAAAAATAAGAATTGTCATCAAAAGAAAAAGTTTACTGGTTATATTTGGATATGTAAATTTTCATTTTATGTAAAAATCAAGTGTCAAAAAGAAATATTTGCTCATAATTGTTTAAATTGTTATTATAAATTGTAAGGATGTCCGCCATTCTGTAGCTCCAGAAAGTCATTAATTTTAATAGGAAAAATGGGTTTAAAAATTTGAAAAGATTATTTTTGTAATGTTATAAGTTGTATAGTTTCATTATACAACAATTAGAAATTCAGAAAATCCCAAATAAAAAATTTAATTTTTCAAAAAATCATTGGAAAAGGGTTAGAAAAAACAAAAGACTTTCGAAAAATCCGCCATCTTGGCAACTTTCGGCGTTAGCATATAAAAACCAGAGAAAAATGTGAAAATAGGTCATTCTAATTTCATTCGACGGCCAATCCACGTTTGATTTTTTTAAAATTGTTGTTCATTAATGGCTGACTTATAATTTGAACTATATAGATTTTAAAAGGTGTGTTATATAAAAATAATAAGAATAAAATCATTTAAAACAAGATTTTATACTTAATATTTTATAAAACTTAATAAAATTACTCAATATGGACAAAATGACATTGAGAGATGAAAAACAAGTGGGAGAAAAGCCAGGAGAAGAAGTAGGTACTCAAGTAGATGAGGAAAGAAATCAGAGATCTGGAGATCAAGGAGCACAGGATGTGAGAAGTAAAGAAGTCCAAGAGGAGGCAGTACAACCAACCAGGAAAATGGAAGAAGAAACGGGACAAGATAAGATGATGAAGTTTTTAATGGAAATGAGCAAGACATTAAACAAAAATAATGAAGATTTAAGAAGAGATATAAACAAACTGGACAAAAATAAAGAAGATTTAATAAGAGACATACACAAGAAACTGATAAAATTACATTTCAAAATAGCCGAAGAAGAAAATAAGAAAACTAAAAAAGAACTTAAATTGGAAATCAAAAATATACAAGAGGAAGTGGAACAAATGGAAAGTAAAGAATATAAGCAGAAACTAGTAGAAATAGAAAACAACATGTTCAAATTGAGGAGAGAACTAGAAGAAAAGGTTTCAAACATGAAAATAGAGATGATGAAGATGTCTGGAGAAAATAGGGTAATAAATTGTGGAAATAACAATAACATGAAATTCGATGGAGAGTGGTTTTTATAAAGATGATCAAAAATAAAATAAGATGGGAACAAGAACCGGAGATTTTGAGGAAGATTATTCGTGAACATATCGTAGGTATACTGCGAAAAGTGACCAATTCACGTTTTCTTAAATTCGACTTATTGTTACAAAGTGACTTAAAAAGATCATATCTTTATTAAGAAAAATTCACCAAGTCAAATTTTAATGCATAATATGTATTAATTTGTATTAAAATTTGACTTGGTGAATTTTTCTTTATAAAGATATGATCTTTTGAAGTCACTTTGTAACTATAAGTCGAATTTAAGAAAATGTGATTTGGTCACTTTTCGCAGTATACCCACGATATGGAAAAACATGCACTAATATGGTTCATAAGCAAGGAGGAGGAGATAAATACAATAGAACAGTTGGAATTCAAATTCCTAGAATATTTTTGGTGGAACAATGCACAATCACGAATAAGAGAGAGGTTATACTTTGGAAAATATGACGACAGCAGAGGAAATTCTCCAAATATATATGCTTTGCAGTTGTATTCCTTAGTTATGCATTTAAGTCCAAAGTTATCTGAAGAAGATATTGTGTTATATTTGGCCAGACATTTTAAGGAACAAGTAACGGAAACAATTGCTATACAAAACATAAAAACAATGGACAATTTGTGTCAGTATTTACAAAGATTGGAAAGAAAAAGAGGAAAGAGAACAGAAACTACAACAAGACAACAAGGAAATTATAACAGACAATATATATATATATATATATAGGTATACAGTGGCCAAAAACACCCCTAGAGGGGTTATGCCGTACCAAGAGGTACTCTTTAGATCCTTTTTTCGGGGTGGATCAATCCCCGATTCTTTGTTTATATTCTATCTGCTATCTCTCTCCATATTTTTCTGTCAGCTGCCTTTTCCTTCCACTTGTTAATTCCGGCTGCCTTCAAGTCTTCCTTTACTTCTTGCAACCATTTTGTTCTGGATCTGCCTCGCCTTTTTTTATTTCCTGGTTCCCATTCTAATATTATATTTATCGTTGCTGTAGTTCCTGCTCTAAAAACGTGACCTAGCCACCTTACTGTCTGTTGCTTTATTTTCTGAGCCACATTTTCCTTTTTCTCTTGTTGTATTTCCTGATTCGTTCTCCTTCTAAATTCATTTTCATTTATCTTGACTGGTCCCAATATTAATCCAATTGCTTTTCTTTTAACTATTTTTAAATCTTCTTTTTGTTTTTTGGTCATGGTCATTGTTTCTGCAGCATACATTAATATTGGCCTTATAAGGCTTTTATATATTTTGATTTTTGTGTTTTTGCATATTAATTTGCTCCGTAGAATTTTTTTATTGGCATATATTGCTCTATTAGCGTTCATTATTTTTTCTTTTATTTCAGCATCCCATTATTTGTCAGTAAGATTCCTAAATATTTGAAGCGATCCACTTCCATAAATCTGTAAGCCCCAACTCTAATCATGCCTCCTTCCAGCTGCTTATCAATTCTCATTATTTTTGGTTTTTCTTCATTTAATTTTAATCCTACTTTAGAACCTTCTTTTATTATTTCATTCAGCATGTTAACCATTATTTTTCTATTTTTTGTTATTAAAGCAATGTCATCAGCATATGCTACTATTTGACCACCTCTTGATCTTAATGTTCCTTTGTTTATTTTTCTGAGTGTATATTCTAGTGCTAAGTTAAATAATGTTGCTGATAGTGCATCTCCCTGTCTGACACCTTTGTTTATTTCAAATTCTTCAGTCACGCCTGCCCCTGTTTTGATTGTTATTGTCGTTTTTTTCATTGTCATATATATTAGTCTTATTAACTTTGGGTGTATTCCTAACTCCTTAAGTGCTATTATGAGATTATTTCTCTTAATTGAGTCAAAGGCCTGCTTGAAATCTATAAATAGTAGTTCTATATCCAATTCGTACTCATGCGCTTTTTCTATTATTTGTTTGACAGTATGTATTGCGTCTATTGTGGATTTTCCTTGTATAAATCCGCACTGGTACTGCCGCAAATCCTTTGATGTTACTTTTGCTAGCCTTTGTTGTATAAGTGTTGACAGTATTTTATAGGCGTTATTAAGAAGTGTGATTCCCCTGTAATTTTGGCATAGTTGCTGATCTCCTTTCTTATGTATTGTAATGATTTGCCCTTTTTCCCATTCTACTGGCATGTGCTCCTCTGTCCATATCCTTTTAATTAACATAAATATTTGTTCGTGTAATTTTTCACCTCCGTACTTTATAAGTTCTGCATTTATACCATCTACTCCTGGTGCTTTCCCATTGCGAGTTTTTCTAATAATTTCTATTACTTCTTCTATTGTTGGGTCATCTGTCGGTACTTCCTCTATTTCTGTGACATTTGTTTCGATTGTTTGTTTTTGTTCTTGTTCAGACAAAAGTTCTTTAAAGTATTCCACCCATACCTCCTGATATTCATTCTTATTCTTTGTAAGTTTTCCTCGTTTGTTCTTCATAGCTTTAACGCTACCTTTATATGTTCGTTTTTCTTCATTAATTTTTTTATAGAACTGTTTCGTGTTGTTTTGTTTGCTTTCCTCTTCAATGTCTTCGAATTTATTTTCTTCCCATTTTCGCTTTAGTTCTTTTACTTTTTTCTTGCACTCGCTTCTTAAGGTTTTATAAGGTTCTCTGTCACTTGCATCGTTCGTTATTATATACTTCATTCTTGCCTCTCTCTTTTTCTCTATAAGATATTTGCAATCTTGATTGTACCATTCCTTTGTCTGTTTCCACTTTTCGACTCCAATAGTGGATTCTTCTCCCTCTGTAATGCACTGCTTTATTCCCATCCATTCCTGATCTATACTTATCGTATTACTCATTTTTTCCTCTATTTTTTGTTTATCATTTCACTGTATTTATCCTTGTCGTCGGTCGCATTAAATTATTTTTTTATATTCCACCTCCTTTGTCTCGTCTTATTTTCTTTAATTCTTTTCACCTTTTGTCTAATTTTTGCGATGACAAGGAAGTGATCAGAGTCTGCGCATGCTCCTCTAAGACAATATAGAGCTAATAATGAAAATTTTAATAACTGCAGAATGAGAATGAATAACATAAATGAAAGCAATTGGGGACGTAATAATAATTATAATCCAAATACAAATAATAATAACAATAACTGGAGAAATAACAATAATAATCACAATAATAATAATTATAATATTGGACAAGAGATTACTGTGGAGCGAGTAAGGAACACAGGTATGGAAAGTGTTAATGATCAGCAGGATTTTTAAAATGTTGCTTTCTATATCAAAGTTTTGCGTTATGCCACCCCAATGAATTTATTAATTTAAATGAAAAATTAGATCAATTGCATTATAATGGGTTATTGTATATTCAGGGTAAAATTAATGACAAAACAGTTTAAATTTTAATTGATACAGGAAGCGAAACCTCATTAATAGATTTAAAATTAATTTCAAAATTAAATAATATAAAAGTAGTATTAACCGGTATTAACAACAAAAAGTTATGTGAAGTAAATAAACTTTATGACATTAAAATAAATTTAAATAAAATCATTATAAATTGTCAACTACTAGCTGTGCCTAATTTAGATTGTGATATAATAATTGTATATGATATATTAGAAAAATTAGAAACTATAATCAATTATGAAGAAAAGAAGATAAGGTTAAATAGTATATGGATATCGATAAATATGGTGGAAGAGATAGAAGATAATAAGAAGAGTATTAATTATATTAAAAATGATTATGAAGATGATAAAGAAGAAAACTATGGGTATGAAGTTGGAAGAAGAGGTGAGGAAGATGTATTGGGAAAAGATGATTTGGATTGTGATGAAAAATATTACAATACAGTAAAAGAGTTGTTGTTAAAATATAGAAGACAGGTCCAAGGAGCCAAGAGTAGCTACTAAGTATGAACATAAGATGGAGGTGAGAGATATCGAGAATTTTAAAGTGAAGACATATCCTATACCATATAAATTAAAAGACAGAGTAAAAAAAGAATTGGAAATATTGGAAGAAGATGGAATAATTGAAAGAAGCAATACACCTTATATTAATCCACTAGTAGTTGTGCATAAGAAAAATGGAGATATTAGAATATGTTTAGATGCTAGAACAATTAATAAATATACCGTGCCTGAATATGAAGCACCAATTTCTATAGATGCAATTTTAGGTAGAATAACTAATGCAAAAGTATTTTCAAAATTAGATTTAGTTCATAGTTTTTGGTTAATACCAATAAATAAAAATTCAAGGGATTTTACAGGTTTTTCAGTAGATGGGGTAATATATCGGTTTTGTGTTGTACCATTCGGTATACAAGGAGCATGTTCTGCATTAGTAAGAGCACTGCATCAAGTCTTAAATAAATAAGAAGAATTCGTTTTACATTATATAGATGACATTTTAATTTTTTCTAATAATGAACAGGAACATATTAAACATTTACAAATAGCATTAAAAAGTTTAGATGAAGCAGGTATAAAGTTAAATAGGGATAAATGTCAATTTTTCAAAACAAGTATGATTTATTTGGGTTATAAAATAGATGATAAGGGTATAGAAATGAATCCAGATAAAATTAAATTAATTAGAGAATTTAAATCACCAAATAATTTAAAAACATTAAGAGGGTTTCTTGGTACAGTAAATTATTTTAAAAGGTTAGTACCTAATATAAGTGAACTAGAGTTACCATTGATAAATTTATTAAATAAGGGAGTATATATATATATATATATATCGTGGTTATTTTTAGTTTTTGTTAACTCATTGACCATTTTCCACATTTGTTTGGAGTCATTCCTATCAGTATTTATTTTTTCTGAGTAGTATTTATTTTTAGTGTCTCTTATAAATATCTCTAATACTTTTTTATATTTTTTATAATCAAGTTTAAATTGTTCATTTTCTGGTTCTTTCTTTAATTTATTGTACATATTGTTTTTTATTTACTGATTTAATTAATGAAGAAGTTATTCATTTTGATCTTTTAATATTTTGATTTGAAATTTTTAATATTTTTGTTGATTTATTTAGAGCATATTGTAATAGACTAATAAATTTTGACACAAAATCATCAATATCTTCAATATTGTAGATATCCTTCCACCTAATTTTTTAACGTATTCTAGCAATTTGTTATTTCCAATTTGCTTATATGTCTTACTACGTGTTATGTTTGTTTCTTTATCGTTTATCCCGGAATAAAATTTGACAGGCTTTTACAAATTAAAAACTAATAAAAAATCACTTAGGTTTTAAACTTATGGATATATACTTATTGAAATTCAACAGCAAAACAATAAACAAATCTTACTTATTGCCTATGTTAATGTTAACGTTTACATTTTCGTTACCGGGAATGAATTGATCTTGAGCTATTTCTAAAAATCGGATAATAACAATCACTGAAATTATCAAATAACACATTTAAAAACATTAATACTATGTTTGGTTACCAATTACGGGTCAGCTACCCTGGCATTGAATGCAAATTTCAAAAATATCGAATGCTAATAAATATTTATCTAATATTTTTTTAGGGACCAAAACTACTACTTTAGTCATACATTATAGGGAATAAGTGCCACTTTTAATCTCAAGGGACTAAAGTAGAACATCTGAATTAGATTGACAGTTTGCAACTAAGAAAGCGTAAGTGTATTGTGTCTTATAGCATAGCCCTCGCTTCGCTGGTGAACTTCACCTTAAAAGATGCACTTTAGCACTTGGTTTATAATATACTATTAGGGTACAATATGAAATTACATGTTGTATGTCTTACGTCCAATAAACTTTTACTTTACACATTTTAAAACATCTCACTCGTACTGTAAAACTGTACTTACTGGACTTGAAACATTAATATCTAGCTGGAATTTTTTTACTAAATTAAAAGATGTATATCTGATATAGGTCTCTACAAATTGCAAGAATGATATTTATTGTTACTGTTATTTTGGAAAGTTTAAAAAACAATATTATATATTTTTAGAAAAAAATATTATATAACTAGTTTTACTTTTTATAAACATATATGAATACTGTATAAAATAGAAATAATCATTCTTTTTGCTAATCGCTTGGAGTTTATGATAATAAAAACTTTTGCCGCTAGGACGCCCTGTTTTAATTCTAAAATTAACACTTAATTTTAGATTTTGCACGATAAGACCGAATAGCGTGAAAGTGGAAATTTAGGTATGTGGTTTTCGCTTAACGTAGATCCTAAAAAAATACGTTTTTTCATACCATCAGACCTCATCGTTAAATCTTTTACCATCCACAAACATGCGACCGCTGTTTTTTCATGTAAAGGTCCGTTTCAAACAAAGGACTAAATACTTAACGGGTTTAGAACACCACAAAGGGTTTTTCGCTGATCCCACATTAGAATTATCTAGACCCCAGAGACTTTATATCGCAGCCCTTACCAAAAATGAACAACGTCCTAGTTATTTCGTTTTTGATGTATTCATATAATCTCTTGTAAACATTACTCAAATTATTGGATAAAAATGTAATGCTTCTGGCAAATAATTTAAATTATTTATAATCAAACGTGTTGATCCGCTCCAGTTCTTATTGTCATATTATAAAATGATTTTTGTTAGACTTCGTAAAAAGATCCATTAACTCTTGGTTAGTATGAATTTTCGATTTTTTATTTAACTAGTTCAAAACAGGACAAGGTAAAAAAATTCCACAATGGATTTGGGTAGGGGCAAGGTGGAAAAGGCGTGTAGCTATATAATATATAATTTATCATTAAGTTATCTACGCGAGCTACAATTTGCCGATTAAAAGTAAAAATTGTCAACTAATGACAGTAGTATCAGTAACTTTTATTATTCTAACCAAAGTTAAAAAAAAAACACTCATTTGAGTATTTTGAGGGAAATTTTAGTGTCTAGTATTTATGGATTTTTTTTTTACTTTTTAAAAAAGTACATAGTTATTTCTGAAAATCATAGATTTAGTTGCTGATTTTTTTTTATTTAAAAGCTACTAGTTTTCTAAATAATTATTTTAATGCTTTCTGTGTAAACATGTTTTTAGTAAAAATTTTTAAGTGAGTATAAATGGTTTTTACAAAAAAAAATTCAAAATAATACTTGGGGAATTAATTTAATACATGAATTTTATAAACTATTAATTTTATCCAAATATTTATTACATGTTATTTACTACCTAATATAGTGAAAATACCTAGTGAAATATTTAATAAGTGCTAATACTTGTCCATGATTTAATTTTTATTACTTATGCGCAAACACAAACAAAATGTTTTTAACCAACGTACCTCAAATAACTGTCCTTTTGTTGGTACCGATCTGGATGCTGCCTCCCGCTAGTCCGGCAATCCGCCATACACCCGCTTTCCAGTATTATAGGATAGGCACGATGTCCAGGATAAAAGAAATCTTACCAATCTTACCAAAATTGATGGATCACACTATTTAGTAAGTATTTTGACTATATTTAATTACTGTGATTCTAATATTTTTCTAAATCACATGAATAAATTCAACTTTTTGTTAAAAGTGAGGTTATGATACCAGATTTTACTGTATCCAAGACGTCGGTATCAATTTCAATTGCGAGTAAGAGAGCAAAAGCAAAAATTCACGGCCTTTTATACCTTTTCTAAAATTATGACACTAATGACATTAAATTAGCAATCAATTGTTTCAATTTGCAAAATTTAAACTAATTATTTATAAAATGATAAAAATGTTTAAAATATTTCATTGTTTTTTGGATAATATATAAAAAATTTGCAGTGTTATATATATTTTTAAACATTTAGCTACCTAAATTACCAAATTTTATTAAAAATATTAATTAAATTGATAGTTTTAATTAGATTAGTTTGGTTTAAGATTCTAAATTTATTTTCCAGAAAAAGCTATTTGAATTGGGACTTGCTTGATTGTTATGAAATAGTATTACTGAATTCTATCCAAGATATAGTTGTTAAATTTGAATTTGAATAAGATATACCAAATATTTTAAATGAAATAAAAAATGTGGCTGATATATTTATGAGAATTGTTCTATCCTTTTATATTTTCATACATAGGTAAGTTTTACATTATATTTATATTTGAGCTTAGGTTCATTCATCTTAATAATTATCCAGAATGTTTAATTTTTATTAATAAAAATTATTCAAATTTAGTTCAATAACCATATAAGTTATGAATTCGCAAAAAAATAAAAAATTATTTTAAAGTGTTACACCAAACAGTAGCTATATAGATACTTTCTTGAAAATTATAATAAAAAATTTAAGAAAAAAGTGTTATTATATTCAAATACATTGTTCCCTTCGTCCATAAAAAAAAATTGTTTATGAAAAGTGACCTTTCTAGTTTGTCCTTTTGGATAGAAAATACTTTTTAGCTTTAATCAGACAGAGCGATGATTTGTTTTTAAAAGACTTTGAAAAGTATAATATCGTACTTATGTAATTTTTGATCCATGTATTTAATTTTCAAGTAAGATTCAAATATTACAGCAAACAAGTAAGTCAAACTATGCAAAACACCCTCTTGAACATCCAGGCTTACTCATAAATACAAATAACATTCAAATACTACTGTGATAAAAAAAAACAAATTTTAGATTTCCTTCTCTACGATTAGCGAAACGGCCGTCATTGTAATTTAAAACATAATTTTTTCAAATAAACTTGGAAGTTACTTTTAAACGAAGAGTTTTTAATTATTTTTAATAAGATGGACTTCCAAAAAGTAATGGTTGGTACAATAAATATAATTATATAATTATGTTATTTGTATCAGTAATGGTGAAAAAAATAAACTTTTCCTGTATTATCGAATTAAATGGTTTTACCTCAATTACTTAACAATACAGTGCACTTAGACGAAATGATATGCGCTTAACATATTTTTAAACCAAAGGGCATTCGAATGGCAGAAAAGGTCCGATAGAAGGGGCCAGTCACTTCACCGGTTCTTTGCGGTTGGATTTTTTATTGTACACAATATTCAGACAAAATTCAAAAGTTCACTTCACTTCACCATAATATAAACATAACAACATGTTTTACAATGATTGTTGATTCATGTAATGAACATAGTCATTAGTTTGTTAAGGAGTTAAGAGAGGTCAATAATTATGTTACTACGTAGTCTATCAATTTTTTTGTTTATATCAAAACCTTTGAAAACAAAAAAATAATAAATGAATGTAATCTATTCTAAATAAAGCATGGTATTGTAAATGATTGTAGGACTAATCAAAATTTAAAATTTTGTAAGTATTCCATTAAATGTTCTGACAATGATAGTTTTGCTTACCGTTTAGTTACATTATAAAAATAATGTATCTAGAAGTAAAGTATAAAAATGGTTATATTCTAAAAAACTGAAAACCTGCAACTGACTACTGTATCATATCATACTATTATTATTTTTGGAAAATAGTCTTGTCGTTTTATGAAATAAATTAATTTTAAAAATGGACTACAAAGATTCTAATTTAATAATGGGAAATAATGTATCCTATCCAAGTATGTTGAGTTTATTAGCGAGTAACAAAGTTGGTTTACTAAAAATTTCTAATGTAAATGAATACAGTAGTAGGTAGAATAATAAACGATAAATTAACATTAGAATCAGGGCCACTTTAAGGGGAATCAACACCATATCCAGGCGCAGAGGCAACATAAAACTAGGATGTACAGATTGTAGTCAAACAAATTATTATGAAAGTCAAGAACATTAAATAACAACTTTTGTTAAAAAGTTTTATTTTTTAATGTTGTTAGTAAGATGGACTTCTACAGAGAAAGGACTGGTACAATAAATTTAATTATGGAAGCAAATGTTAATATATATGTGTGCAGAAACATCAAACAACGTTTATAAATACAGTGTGTAAAAGCCAAATGGAATAAATTCATTATTTCGGTTACTGTCCATAATTATAAAAAATCCCGAAACATGTCAAATTTAAATTATAACTTGACATTCTTTAACGTGAAAATGCAACCCCTACCTTTAACCCCCTTAGAATTACAGGTACAACCCCCAATTTTTTAAATGGGAAGTATAGGCTTGTGATATATCATTTGAAAGGTCTCTTCATTCTCTATTCAAAAATGTTATTGTTTTTAAATTTAATGCAAAAATTAGCATAAAAAAAATTAATATCATGTTGTTACCGAAATTCGCTACAATACAATCAAAAACTAAAATGTAATGCAAAACGTAATAAAATGTAGAACACGAAAAAGAACTATGAATGTTAATGAACTAGATGGTCAAAATGTTCTCCGCGAACGTCTGGGCAACATCCTAATCTTAAATAAAACTGTCTTCTAACATTATTTAACATATCAGGCGTGATCGACCTAATCGCAAGCGTTATTCGTTCTTTTAAGTCATTTAAATCAGAAGGTTTAGTTTTGTACACATGGCTCTTCACATATCCCAATAAAAAGAAATCTAATAATGTAAGATCAGGTGCTGGCCATTCAATCGATCCTCGCCTCCCTATCCACCGATTGGGAAATATTGTATCGAGGTACTGCCGGACATTAAGTTGGTAATGTGGTGGTGCTCCATCCTGCTGAAACCATATCTTATTCGCTGGAACTTGAGGGTTACCTGGATCAGGATATAAATTTGCCAACGTTGGAATGACATCATTTTGAAGTAATGCCAAATAATTGTTGCCATTCAAGTTGCCCTCAATAAAAAAGGGACTAATGATATTGTTCCCTACAATCCCTGCCCAAACATTAACCTTTTTAAGGTATTGAGTGTGTTCTCTCATCCAGTGAGGATTTTCCGTGGACCAGTAACGGCAATTTTGCTGATTAGCATGACCGTTAAGTAAAAAAGTACACTCATCAGAAAACATAACGTCTTCTAATTGGATAATATTTTTATCCAACATGTCCATTATTTGCTCACAAAAAAAAAGTTCTCCTATCAAAATCGTCTTCCATGAGCTCCTGAGTAGGTATCATCTTATACGGATGCAATTTATTTTCTTTTAATATGTTTGCTATCGATGTATTGCTAGCATTGAATGTAGTGGATGCCTGTCTACTCGATGTATGTGGGTTTTCCTGAAACTCAGGCAATACATCTAATTTGAGTTCATCACTCAGTGCATTGGCAGCAGCTTTTTTTATCTGCCTTACATGACCAAACTCGCGAAACTGCTTTTCTATTTTACTTATTGTTCCTTGGGATATAGGCGGTAAATTAGGAAATTTCTCATGAAATAGGCGAGTTACTTCCTGTTGTGTTCGGATGTTATCTTCGTAACCAATCATTTGTAAAACTGTTATTTTATGCATTTCCGTTAATCTTACCATTTTTCAGAATTGAATTGAACAAACTTTATACATAGATTACAACAATGACAACTTAAATAAAACAATTTACTACTGCTTGTTAAAATAGCGTTGCCACGGAAATTCTTTGAAGTTTTTTAATGGTTACCATCTAAAAACCACATTGCTATGGTTTTTGTTCACTTTCTTATTATCAAGACCTAAACGGGAAATAAGTTTTAAGTATAATGTAATAAGTTTCGAGTATATTTTACCAAATGTCGGTAACAACATGATATTAATTTTTTTTATGTTAATTTTTGCATTAAATTTAAAAACAATAACATTTTTGAATAGAGAATGAAGAGACCTTTCAAATGATATATCACAAGCCTATACTTCTCATTTAAAAAATTGGGGGTTGTACCTGTCATTCTAAGGGGGTTGAAGGTAGGTTAACATAAAAGTGTCTATTATGGCAACAATTTGTAAGAACAGAGAGATAATTTTAATTGAAGATGGTAAACAAAAATCAAATTTAATACAAATGCAGCTTTTATCATAAAATTATAGATAATATATAATTTTAAGTAATATCAGTATGTAACTGGTAATAATGTTCAATTGCATTATATTTTTAAAAGTTTTTATAAGGTCAAATTGTTAAAAATTGATTTCATCAACATATTTTTACTTAACTAAGAAAAATATTTAAATTATATCTAGTTCAATAAACATGTAGTAATCATATAATATATTATACTGTATCAATTAAAAACATAAATTACTCTTAGACGACACTAGTTTTTAGCGAAACAGCTGTAATTGAATTTAAAACTTATTTTACGAATAAATAGTGGTAGTTTCATTTAACCGTTTAGTTAATTACTGTTCTTAGTAAAATATCTATTGTTGCTGTTTTTCGAGTATTATTAATAATAACATTATTAATGCAAGAACAAGTAGCTAGTAGGTAAAGTATAGTAAGTAATTTGAGCTTTAAAGCATTCACGCACTCACTGAAGTACGCATCCACCGCTACGCGGCTTCGTGAGTAATTTTTCATTCGTGTGTAAAATGCTTCTTACCAAACACGTTACGTAATATACTATTATGTACGCCTTCAAGTTCAGTTAGTTTAATTTTGTCGTACAGGTAATGACACTACACTATTAACATTTTCCAGAATATCACCAAATATTTATAAGCTTAGTGGAACGTTACGGTTCTAGGTCCTTCGAGAGAGTTCCATGATTTTTTAAAAAATTCGAGCAAATTAAATAATTATATATAAGAGGATAAATGTCAATTGGACATTAGCACATTCGTACATTTATAAAGGTTGATAGAATTTTCAATGCAAAAAGTTAACTTGTAAATTGCAAATACTTGGTTAATAAAAATCATTTACTAATAGGTGTAATCAGCCAACGATTTTAAGTGCGTTAAAATGCATTATAAATTAACCGTAGAAGTAATTATCTATTTAAAAAATTGACTTTAAAGAAAAGCTATTATTTAAACAAAAAGTGAAAGTTAGATGAAAAAGTTTTATTTTTTTGTTTTTAGTTGAACAATTTACACAAATTAAATCAAAATTATTTTTTAAGGTAGCTTGAACCCTTCTTCCGGTTATCTTGAACACACTATTCCTTTACCAGTTTCCAATGTAATCGTGAACCTATGCACTTTGGTTTGTCTGATTACTAATCCGACTTACCTGTAATTTAATACGTAGTGACTGCATTTCAAATTATCTACGTCTACATTAAACCTGACGTAATTTTCAATTAACCGAAACGTTCCACCTGTAATTGGAAATTTCACATGTCCTATTAAAAGGAAAAACACAAAGACAATGCTTTCTCTGGGGCTATGCTGTTTTAGCCAATGCAGATGAACGCAATTGCTGCAAGTAATTCAATTAAAAGTGAACAGAATGAAATTTTGCATTTATACAGTACTTGTACTCGAATGTTCAGACGAACGATTGTAAGGGAGTGGAATTAGGATTATATTATAAATAAAATAGTTCCTGTAATAATAATGGATTATTTTATGTAAATGAAAATGTTGTATTATTCCTGTGTTGCTGCAATCTAAATTTTCCATTTTGGATTTCAAAAATAAATTGAATACCAATGTAACAAAATAATTAATGTTTTATCTGCATAAATATTTAAAGCACCTATTTTAAACAAATTTTATCATATTTACTATAAATTATTTCATTCAGAGTTTATGTTTTTAATTTGTTATCGTTGGTAATGTACTTTAAAGGGTTGTGTTAAAATTATTAATGAGGATCTTAATAATCATTTATTGAATTAAAAGATAGTAAGAAAGGGGTAGTTCTATTATAATTTAACATTTGGAATTAAGTTAAATAAATGCAATGAGAAGCAATATAAAACAACAAAAAATAGAAAAAAGTCTACGTAAAGGATGATAATAACGTAAACTTAAGAGCATAAACATTTTTTTTTATTTATTGTACTTAACCTTGGAATGGAAATATTTCTAATACCATATCAAAAATAATGTAATGCTTTATGTATAGGTCCAACACAAAGAAATTTTAAAGATTCAATGAACACCTAAGAGCTTATAGATTGAAACAAACTAGATAAGTCAAAACATCTACTTAAACATCCAACCTCACCCCTGCTCATGGCATCCAAATACTACACATTTGTGATAAAAAAATTAGATTTCCTTGAAGAACTTGAAATAGAAAGACATCTAGCAGATCAACAATTTAAAGTTGTTAATGAACAAATAAATCATGGAAGTTCAGCAGTTAAAGTTAAACTGTTTACTTTGATTAAGTATTCATTTTATACATAGAAAAGACATTAATGTAATACAAATATATTAGGTGTAATGATTGACTTTATTAAATAAAATAATCTTACCTTAATAGTAAAACAGTCTATGTTATTTAAAAAAGGATATGTTATAGAAAAAATTCTTCAGGAAAATGAATATCAAAACTACTTTAATGAATTAACCCATTACAAACTATAAACACTTAATTAACTTGATTCCAATAAGAGTTTGAATGACATGACACTGTTATATTTATAGATTAAGTTTTAATAACAATTAAAGACAAAATATTTTTAATACAGATAATTATTCATCATAAGTTATAGTTAAAAATGGAAATATTAGTAATAAATACTTATACTATAAGATGAGTTTATAACTAAGTTTAAATTAAATGAAAATATACTTACTGGTTTCATATTTTAACCTACAAGCATGTCAGTATTTTAAGAACATGGACGTACTAAGATTTGGGTACCAATTTATTATATTGCATAATATAAAAAGTAAAATAAATTTTGAAATTAAATTTAAACCGACTGTAGATGTGGAGTTTTTCATTTTTTTTTTTTTAATAAATAGCCTAACCTAGCGTAATTTGTACAAGCCCGAAGCAAAGGGTTAATATCCAGTCTTTACAATATCGACTCCCGCGCTCCTTTGCCATCCACCCCCGGTCCTCCTGAACCGGTCTGTACAAATATCAGTTCTTCGGTTCAAAGAACAGACTTGTTGTCTTGTTCGTTGAACCAATTAATGCTAGGCATCTTTTTCTGGTATCCTCTTCTTGTTGTCCCTCTTGGTTTGGCAGGCTCCATTGGTCTTCTTGTGTTATCCGATCAGATCGGCCTCGACTTTTTCTTTGGGTCTTCTTCTTCTTGGTGTACCTGTAACATTATTAGATTTTGATAAGTGTGGAAGAAGCTGGTTCTTCGTTCTGACGTACTTTCACCGCCCATCGCCCGGGTCGTAATTCAGCAGATTCCTGAGGGTGCGTTCACTGCCTGTCGGATACATAGGTTCTGTTGGACTTGTACCATATTCCTTGCTGCTTTAGCTTTCGCTACTACCGTTTGGACATGCTCTTTGAAAGTCAGCCCTTTGTCTAGGGTGACTCCCAGGTACTTCGTCGTGGGACTCCATGAAACTCTCTGCTCGCTGAGTCTCACTTCTTCTGGTGATGGTCGTTTTCTCTTTTGACACAAAATGGCCTGTGTCTTGTTTGCGTTGATTTTTATTTTCCATTTTGTACACCATCTTTCTACAAGGATAGCGGCTTCTTGTATATATCTGGATACCAGGCAGGAATGCGTGCTACGCGCTGATATTGCTGTGTCGTCAGCGTACAGGGATAATCCGGTGTTCATCGTTTTTGGTATATCCGCTGTGTAAGTGGTGTACAGCAAGGGTGAAATGACTGCTCCTTGTGGCCTCCCAGCTTCCAATTTCGTGTATTTGGTGGTTGTGAATCTGGAGACCCTTCCATCAAGGAAGGATCCCAGTAGTTTTACTAGGGATATCGGGATGCCAAACTCATCCGCCTTCTTCCAACTCTCCGGAAAGTGCCTTTGCCTCAGAATTCCGTTGATGATCCTAGTAAGTAATACTGCGCCCATCAAAGTTTCTTTAGCATTAGGTTTGACACAGAGTCGTACCCCGGCGCTTTCCTTGGAGGTAGTTTCCGGGTGATGCCTCTGACCTCCGCTGAGCTCGTCATGCTGGTTGAGTTGGCATTCCCGCTCAAGAGTCTCGAGAAGTGCTTGTCCTCTCTTCTCGTCGGTGTATACAATACTTCTCGCTCCATGGAGCGCAGGTATTGGTTTCCTGTCCTTTCGCAGTACTTTTTGGAGGTTTCAGATTCCGTTGTCCTGGGGGTTCAGCGTTTGCAGAAAGTTCCGCCAGCGTTCTTGAAGGTGATCTTTTAACACTTCTTTGACTCGCTGGTGGAGTTCGTTGGCTAGTCGCTTGTCGTCTAGGTGCAGCGATCGCTGGGCCCTTTTTCTGGCTCTACGTTTCTCTCGGATCAGTGCCTGAGTGTTGTCGTCTATCTCTCCGTATTTCTTTGGCCTCTCTACCGTTTTCGATACAGTATGCGCAGCGTAGGCTACTCCGATAGCGGTTTCGAGGCGGTCTATTGCCTCGTCGACATCTTCGACGCTATTAACTTCGGGAATCGGCCCCACGACTAGCCCTACGTGTGTCATGTAGGCCTCCCAGTTTGTTTTTTTGAACTCTCTCTGTCTCAGCGTTAGCTCACCTTCTCTTACATCTAGTAGGATTGGATTATGCCCCGCAGATCTATCTGGCAAAGAGAAGATCTCTGCCCCGAATCTTACGTCGCTTTTGATAAATATACACCGGGTAAGATAATAATAATCTTAATTTTAATAATAGAAATAAATCATGGCATATGGTATTATCGCATAATTGTTTAATATACAGGGTGGTCCAGAATTATGTACATTAATTTTTAGAGGTCATAGTACGTCAAAAAATAAGGGTACTTCTTTATGTACACTTTTCTATAAAACCGAATAATAAGAGAGATACAACCCTTTAAAGGGGCGAATTAAAATTCTTATTTCTTCTTATATCTTCCAAACGGCTTTGACTACGTAGTTCATTATTCGGATGGGATTATAAGACATTGGGATAATTGATTTTATGTCACCACCTACCACATCCCATATGAGTACAGGGTAGTTTTGGAGGGTAAGTGATGGTCATTGCGTCACATTTTTTTTAATATTTAATTATTTTAAAACATCATTTTAAAAATTATTTCCTTACACTTTTCTACGCAAGAAAGGTGCTCTTGTAATAATTCGAATTCCAAAGCCTACTTGATGCATATGCAGAAATGTAATGATTACAGTAAAATACCTGTATACCTATAGATTAAATAAATCGAAAACAGTAATATCTATCGAATTATTACAAGAACACCTTTTTGAATAAAAAAGTGTAAGAAAAGAACTTTAAAAAGATTTTTTTTTAATATTTAAAAATTAAAAATAATGTGACACAATAACCCCACTTATCATCCAAAACTACCCTGTATTCATATGAAATGGTGGTGACATAAAATCAATTATACTAATGTCTTATAATCCCTTCCGAAATATGAACTCCATAATCAAAGCCGTTTAGAAGATATTAGAAAAAATGAGAATTTCAATTCGCCCCTTTAAGGGTTTTATCTCCCTTATTATTCGCTTTTATAAAAAAGTGTACATAAAGAAGTACCCTTATTTTTTGACGTACTATAACCTCTGAAAATTAATGTATACAATTCTGGACCACCTTATAAATTAAATGAAACAAATTTAAATTAAACACCGTTGTGCGAAAAAATTAAAGAAGGTACGATATAGCAACATTGAATATTAAAAAAGCTAATAATTAACAAATAAAATATATTATAAAATTAGCCCTACATACACATTATTATATTTATATTTGCAATTAGTAATTTGTATTATTACATAAGTTATTGTAAAGATTGGCATTATATAGTTTTTCCTGGTTTTTTATATCATTGCACAGTTATACTGATCTTGGATGGAAATACATTCAAGATAATCCCGTAGGTCTAATAACATCTGAGCTTTAATATGCCTTATTACTTTCATACTTAGTCTAGCCTTTATACTATCTAATCAAGGTAACTATATGTCAATCTGACGATGCTAATTCTAGCGAAACGGCACTGTGTCTAAAAAAAATTTTCAATTAAACTTGGAAGTTGGGTTAAAACGAAGAGTGGTTTATTATTCTTAATTTTTTTAATATAATAATAAGTAAGATATTTGGCAAAATATTAATAAGTAGAAAAATAAAAATAATAAAAAAAAATAAAATTAAAATGCATAATTATCAGACGTTAAAAGTAAAGAAAAATTATGGTATTAAATTAAATCGTGGTGTCTACACATACAGCCTAAGATTAAAACCGAGATTTAAGAGAAAAAACGAATACAGAGATATTGCTGCAGTATAATTATTTACTTTAAATAAAATTAGAAAAAAGTTTTAATGTTTTTGAAATACCTTACTTTAAACAATAATTTTTTATAAGGATATTAAGGGAGAAAATGTAATTTTTTTCTTTGAGAAAAAGCAAGAAAAAAGGAGAATCACAAGTAAATATTTGTAATGTAAACTGAAATTCTTCTTCATTCATCCTTTTTTAGAGCTGCAAAGTTTATTTTTGAGATATTTTGATGGACGGCGATATAAAAGGTACTGTTTTCTGTAACCGTATGTTCTCTAACCTTTGATTTTATGCATCTGTATTCTATTACTGTCTAAGTCGTCTCTTTATTGTTATTAATTGTTTAATACATTGCGTTTGATATTGTATTGTGTATAATTGGTATTCGGTACAGATATCATTCATAAACTTAAATTCTATATCTATCGAGTTAGATTACCCGTACTCTATATAAACTTATAGGTATGCTGTAACATAGCAAACAGACCGGATTATGTTAGGACTGTTAATCTATACACCTTTTCCTAACCTAACCCTTTGCAAATTTATTTTGTTAGTTCTTTTTATGCTACAGTATCTTATCTGTTAATAGAATAGAAATTAAATTGTAAGGTGCTTCTCCTTCGAAGCTTGTATCCGGAGACTTTTCTTCACATATAGTTAGAGATATCTATCTTAAAGGAACTTTACAAAGGAAAAGGTCTTAGGTCTACGGGACCTACGAGTTTCATTGTATTGAATGTACTTTAACAGATACTCTGCTAATTTTGACCTGCTAATTTTTTTGCCTTTTTCAGCATTTTTAAAATTTATTGCCTATTTACTCATGTGTAATTTTTACCACAGCATCGATTCAGTTTCCAGACAAGCCTTAAATTAAAATCCGCTGCATTTAGTATAGAAATCCACAACAGGAAAATAATGTGTATTTAAAAGATTTTCCTAAACGATAAATTAAAGTCTGTGTAAAATGGCTTAAATCAGCAGATCGAAGTTTCACAAAACTTATTATAAAGAAGATTTTAAAGTACTCATACAAAAAAACTAAGTATAGAAGTTAAATTTTATGTACTAACCCGTTTTATTCAAAAATTGGCTTTTAAATTACAGACGATGCTAGACATAGCATCGTTGACATACAATTTGTGTGTTTGTAGCTACCTGATGTTAATTAAGTAGTATTAAGGTTAAACCAAGTATGAAAAAAAATAAAACATAATAAGCCCTAAGGGATTATTCTGGATGTAATTTTCTCTAGAAGTTTCACCATAATTACAATAACTTAATCTTTCTATAAATAAAAAGAGTACTCAATCAAAGTAAACAGTTTAATAGCTGTAAACTTTTAAGATTTATTTGTTCATTAACAACTTTAAACTGTTGATCTGCTAGATGTCATTTCCTTTTGAGTTGTTTAAGGAAATATAAATTTTTTTTTTTTCATAAATGTGTAGCATAATTTGACTTATCTGGTTGTATTAATCTATATGCTCTTAAGTTTTTATTGAACCGTACTTCAAAACTTCTTTGTGTTTGACCTATATAAACAGCATTACATTTTGGACACTCAATTTTGTAGACACCAGATTTTTTCTAGTTTGAGTAATTTTGTTTTTACATTTAACAATTTTTTGCAAACATTATTTTGTGTTTTAATGCTGATACTACCGAAGATATTATTTTTAAGATTGTATTGGAAATATTTTCACAATATGTATTGTTTGTCTTATTCCCATACTTGGTGTACCCTTAATACTACCTAATTAGCATCAGGTAGCTAGCTACCAACAAACAAAAGGTAACTTAAATATGTCAATATGACGATGCTTATTATAGCGAAACAGCTGTCATTCTAAGTTAAAAGCGAATATTTGAATAAAATCTGGAAATCAAGTTTTAACGAAT
Source organism: Ophraella communa (assembly GCA_035357415.1). Taxonomy (NCBI): domain Eukaryota; kingdom Metazoa; phylum Arthropoda; class Insecta; order Coleoptera; family Chrysomelidae; genus Ophraella; species Ophraella communa. Next base: position 21,725,591 of record CM068994.1, on the reverse strand, counting down.
AGTTGTTTATTATTCCCTTAGGAGTCCCTTAGTAAAGCTAATGCTAGCGGTTGTTTAGAAATTTCGTCGCACTTGTAGCATATTATGTCAACTTTAAGGCTCTACAGTTTGTACAAATGCTGGTGAAGTGCGCGTGTTTAGCAAAATCATTCAATCTACACAAATAAGTCTTGTACGTACAGCACGCAAACTGAATATAACTGAAACACCTACACGTTAAATGTTTAAATCTATTGGCGGCTTTTCATACCAAATACAATGGGACAAAGACTAAATAAAGCCGAAAACGTAAAAGAAAAATATACTGTGGACCTGTATTTATGAAGATACCCATTTCTGAAAAAACTTGATTTTTTGACCATCTCAATTGTTACATAAACCAACAAACCAATTGATTCCTTGTGTTTAAACTTCCTAAACCCATTACAGAAAAACCTCTCCACTGTGCTTACCTTTTAGGTTACCATGTCTTATCATGTGCTAATTTGTCCTCAAGACGAGAATTACCAGCCAGTTACAGCGGCTGGTACAGAATTAATATTGAAACACCTTTTGCCATAGATTTAACGACGACCTTTTGTAGTGCGCGTAATTTAAGAATCCATAAGCAATTGTGTCAATAGAATGGCCTGAATGGTGCAACAAGCCCTACAGCTGAACGCTTCATAAATTTGCTCCGTGAACAGAATAATCGTTTCTGGCAAAATTGTGAGTATACATCCTATTCACCGAATTTAAAACAACATCATGCCTACATAATATGGGGTATAATGAAGGATTTTATTAAATTTATTGTACTAACCCTTACTTTTTGGAAGTCCATCTTACTAAAAATAATAAAAAACTCTTTGCTTTAACTCAACTTCCAAGTTTAATTGAAAAATTCAGTTTAAAATCACAATTACAGCTGTTTCGCTATAAACTAGCATCGTCAGATTGACATATTGAAATTACATTTTTTGTTTGTTTGTAGCTAGGTACCTGATGTTGATTAAGTAGGTAAGGCTAGACCAAGTATGGAAGTAATAAGACATAACAATATTAAAGCCTAGATGTTATTAGCCCTAAGGTTATAAGCCCTAAGATCAGTATAACTGTGCAATGATATAGAAAAACCAGGAAAAAACTATATCATGCTGATCTTTACAATAACATTCAAATATTGCATATTTGTGATAAAAAACAAAATTTAGATTTCCTCGAAGAACTTGAAATAAAAAGACATCTAGCAGATCAACAATTTAAAGTAGTGAATGAACAAATAAATCTTGGAAATTCTCCACTATTAAACTGTTTACTTTGATTATCTTCATTTTATACATATATAAGACGTAATTATAACATAAATATATTAAGTTATTGTAAAGATCAGCATGATATAGTTTGTTCCTGGTTTTTCTATATCATTGCACAGTTATACTGATCTTAGAGGGAAATACATCCAGGATAATCCCTTAGGGCTAATAACATCTAGGCTTTAATATTGTTATGTCTTATTACTTCCATACTTGGTCTAGCGTTACCTACTTAATCAACATCAGGTATCTAGTTACAAACAAACAAAAAATTCAATTTCAATATGTCAATCTGACGATGCTAGTTTATAGCGAAACAGTTGTAATTGTGATTTTAATCCGAATTTTTCAATTAAACGTAGAAGTTGAGTTAAAGCGAAGAGTTTTTTATTATTCTTAGAAGGATTTTATAATTTTCTTGGAGAAACTATTGGAGAAATACGCCACAAAATAATAAAACATTTGCAGCACTTTTCTTAAATATGTTTTATAATTTTAAAAAACGTTCGCAAGAAGCTTGTTTGCAACAACGGCACAGTGCAAATTTTAAAAATATACATGGTGGTCCAGAATTAAGTAGATTAATTTTTAGAGATCACAGTACGTCAAAAAATAAGGGTACTTCTTTTCATATTTCAGAAGGGATTATAAGACATAAGACACTACATCCCATATGAATACAGGGTAGTTTTGGAGGGCATCCTAATGTCTTATAATCCCTTTCGAAATATGAACTCCGTAGTCAAAGCTGTTTGGAAGATATTAGAAAAAATAAGAATTTCAATTCGGCCCTTGTATTTCCCTTATTATTTGGTTTTATAAAAAAGTGTGCATAAAGTACCCTTATTTTTTGACATACTAAAAATTAATGTAAATAATTCTGGATCACCTTGTATTATAAATTACAAACATTAATTCTAAAATATTTTGTAAGTGGTACTGTTTATTTTGACAGATACCGTATAATAAATGTAAACTTTATGTTTACTTTTTATTGTACGTATACAGTTGACACAAACCCGTTTTGTTTACTGTTTTTATTTATTAACTTTCAGTAGCTTTTATGCCATAATTTTCTAATTTTGACACCACAGTTGAATACTCTATAAAGATTTGTCACTGTATTCAACTTATTAAGTGTTAAATTCAACTTCTCCAATTATTTACTCTTGGAAAATTGTTAAGTGAGGAACTTGCTTTTTCGTTTGGCTTCATGATAAAGTTTACTAGGGTGAAGAATAATTAATGATCAAAGAGTTTAATAATTTCGTTAAAATGTCTGTATTTCTTAATTATTTAATGAATTAGTAGATGAAAAATTCGAAGTATTTTGTAGGATTTTTATCAAAAAGTTCAGAAAAGTATAGTTAGTTGTATCAAAAAAGCGTATCTTCTAGGTGAGTACTAAATGAAAAATTGTTAACGTTTAAAGAGGTTAATATTTCAGGCAATACAATCCCAATTAACCGGCATAGTATATAATTAACCCTAGAACCACAAGGTGGTGTCAAGGGCGACACCAAGCGTTATCCAACTCGTGATTACTACGACGTCCCTCGAATTTCGTGACGGTTAGCTCAGTACCTTCCTCGCTTTCAGTGAAATTAAAGATGCTGAACGAGAAAGTTTCCCATTTAAACTATCTCATTCGTAAACTACTGTAGTTGAAAATTAGGGGATAGTTGATAAATTAGGGGATTCAGAAACAAGTTCTGTTATTTATTAAAAAAAAAAACTTCTTAAACCTCGTGAATTAAATCAATTAATACACAAAGGCCTGAACTATTCCGATATTGCGGAGAGCAATGATTGTGAACAACAGGATTTCACTAAATATGAAGATGACAAATGTAAAACGTCCGTTTCCAGTGACAGTGATGGGTCAGGTCAGGTTCTATGCGAGTGGTCCTTTAACGTCCCCTCCACTGCTACCTGAAAGATCTGTTGTGGTTCATCGCCTATATTAGCAGACTCAACTATCTATGCTAGAAAAGGTGATGCATTCTAAAAATACACATAAAAGGTATTGGGAAAGGCAACATATTATAAACAGTAGAACTCGTTAAAAGGATTTGGTTACTCACTTACCAGGACCAAAAGGGGGTGTTGGAGAATCGAACCAAATATGAAATTTTTTTTTCTTTGACTTTATTTTGAACAAAATTGTCAAATAAACCAACAATGTAATCGAACGTAGAAAAGTAAAATATAAATCTGAACAGTAGTACATTAGACCAACGACTCGTGTGAAAATAAATGCCTTATTCTGACTCTTGGATTTGAGTGATATTTTAAAGAATCCTTTCAATAATAAATGGTCCCGAGGATTTAAAGCATTATTCTTTAGAAGCACTATCAATAATAATCGAATTTATTAACTGTTAAAGGTTTGATGAGAAAAGAACCGCGAGAGAAACGTAGGTACAGTCCTTGCAAACCCGACAAGTATGGTTTAAAGGTGGTTGTGCTGTAAAATGCAAACCTTGTAAGCCTTGTATAGGAAACTCTGTTCTGACACAATACGTTCTACCCAGATCTTACCAAAGAAATTCATAGAACAAAGCGAAATTTTATCACGGATTTGTATTTTATTTTTCTATAATTTACTTTGTTTATGCTTGTTATATTTTATCAAATAAAACATTTGATCTTTTAGTTTAAGTAAGAGATTTTCACAATTAAATTATTGTACTAAGCCTTACTCTGTGAAAGTTCATCTTACTAAGAATAATAAACACTAAACGTTTAAACTAAACTTCCACTATTTATTAAAAAAAATGCTTTTTTAACATCAAGGACAATGTTTAAACGAAGAGTTTTTTATTATCTTTAGTAAGATGGACTTTCAAAAAGTAAGGTTTTCAATAAATTTAACTAATTTTCTAATAAAACGAGGAAGTATAGTTCAAACATTTACTTGTTTATTATTCTTAGATATTCACATGTTTCATTTTTAAAGTTTATTTTTATTCTACTACATAATTTGTGCTATTTTTGTAACTTTCAGACTAAAACTTTGTTTAAATTAATATGGTTGTGGTGATTAAAACTAGAATCTTACCTAGTGGTTCCAGGGATTCAAGCTCTTTTTGATACCAGAAGACATTCTACTTTCCGTATGAACAAAATTTAGAAACAAATAGAAGTGTGATCTTTAGGAATTTGTATATCAGTTATAAACTAGTTCAATAATTCTATTAGAGGCTCTAACTAACTGCTGTTGGGACGTACGAAAAGAACAAGAGACAAATTATATAGCCCAATAAACCATAACACTCTAGCTTGCTTGGATTAAAAAAACCTTTTGGGATATGTAAAAAACCAGAATGTTTCAATATGGAATGTAATTTTTATCTGTGTTTAAAATATGCACATTTCTATTTAGAAATTTATTTTTTAAAATCATTTTTGCAGTTTTTCTATAAATTTGATTGCATATTTTTTAATTTCTACAAAAATTACGATGTCCAGTGCATTATAAAGTTAACTAAAATCAATACAGGCCTACCACGCTAGGTGTCCCAATTTTTATCGAAAATGCAAAGAGTTTGTAGGTCAGAACATAGTCTACTGGTGCAATAGTTGACAACTTTTCGTTTTCTTTCGCAAGAAAAAAGTGTTTAACTAACTAAAGTATCTTAATAAGAAAAGAGGTATTAAAAAAATTGATTGTGTTAACCTTTACTTTGTGGAAGTTTATCTTACTAAGAACAATAAATAACTGAACGGTTAAACTAAACTTCCACTATTTATTCGAAAAATTCTCTTTAAAATACAATTACAGCTGTTTCGCTAGTTATAGTTAAATAGTGGAAGTTTAGTTTAACCGTTCAGTTGTTATTTATTGTTCTTAGAAAGAGGTATTATAAAATACAGTTCGTTCGGTGGATCTTTTCCCATGACCTTGAACCATATACAAACGCAATACATCAATACATCAAATAACACGTAGGTCGTAGATTGATAGTTTAATAAGGATATGGCTAAAGTGACGGTGGACGTTATTTATTATTGTATTGAAGCTGGTGATATTCGTAAATATTTTATAGCCTTTTAGCAATATGCTACCTAAATGTTTAGTTTAAAAAAACTGTTAGTATACCAGAGTTTAAGGGAGCTATTCTTCAAAATTGCTATTAAACAAATATATTTGTATAATATTTAGTATCAATAATAACTTTCTCACTAGAAACTATGCAAATCAGAATTGCTTTGTTAGGGTTATGGCTGCAACCATTACTATTGGACAGTCCCACCCACACAGCTTAACTTTGAAAAATAAATGGGTTGTAAAAATAAATAATTCATATTTTAAATATGTTTATTTAAGGCTTAAATATATATACAATAAATTTTATTTAATTTTCCTCATATTCAGAATCAGAACTGTCACCAGCATTTATATTTATTAAAATTGGTTGAATGCCAATATCATCAATATTCTGCTCCCGGGCATACCACTTTTGTATGATTTCATGGGTATGCCTAACACACTTTTCCCAAATTTGTGGATTACATTGTTCCAGTGCCTCTTTTCACATATTTATAACTGAACTATCTAAATACCCATCTTTACCAATATATTTATTATAATATGACTTGCAATTTACCCAAATTAATTCAATAGCATTGAATTTAACTTCTTGAATACTTGAAATTGGTTCCAAAGGTCCCCCATTTCTTTTTTCTAACTCAAAATACTTCAACAAATTCAGGACCAGCTCCTGTGTTTGCGAATTCAACCTTTTTCCAGGCATATTCTAAAAATGAAAACTATTTATCAATGGTTCTGGTTATCCAGAAAATTAGGTCAATATTTTCTGAAATTTATGGTACTAACCCTTACTATGTGAAAGTTTATCTTATTCAGAACAATAAACAACTAAAAGCTTGAATTAACTTCCACTATTTATTCTTTAAATACTTTAAATGTAATGACAGCCGTTTCGCTATCGAAATAGCATCGTCAGATTGACATATTGAAGTTACATTTTGTTTGTTTGTAACTAGTTAACTGTGTTTCATATAATTCAGTTTGATGGAGTTCTATCCAGAATCATAATGATATGTCAATTTAAGGTTTGTTTTCATTGCAAAATAAATTAATAAGAAGTAGATAAATAATATTCACTTACCACAATTATTCAAACAATAGGTTCAATAGGTTAGTTGTTAAAACAACTGTTTTTGAAATAAATTTATATGCAAGGGGCAATAAAGTAGATAAAAATCTAAAATAAAAATGTAAACAACGTATGTGGTCTGTCAATTTACAAATTGCTAAACCACAGAACTTTCATTGTGTAGGTTATACCTATCATCGACATTTGTCATATGGCTATCTCTGTCTGTTATATTATGCTGTATTGGAACAAACGGTTCAATTTTGGGGTTTTAGTTTCTGTGAGTGGAAAAGAGACGTACTACAAAAAGTAATATGTTAATAATTTCAGCCATGGGAAAAGATCCAGCGAACGAACTATATGTGAATAAGACAAAAAGTTACGCATCTTTAAGTCCCCCTATATTAAAAATTCAGGATCATTGGCATTTCTAGCTCGATTGCTTCGACGTAATGATTGAGCACTAATTAGAGCACTATGAGATTTTTGGCAGGATAAGATTTTTGCCACAAAAATAAAACAAAAAAGTATATTTATCTCCAAAATTACCTTATACAATAAAAAAGGATGAAAATCTAGGGAAATTTAAACTGTTGCATTCAAATTTTTTACGACAATAGGATTTCCTTCAGAACAGAATAGAAATTAAAATAGGATTTAATCGTACTCAGGATTTATTTAATTGAAAAAGAGTTTATTTTACAATTTTACAACGGCTATTTCAATAATAATTGTGCTTATGCTAAGAACAAAGCAAAAAAGGATAAAGGGACAATGGTACCAGATTAAGAATAAAAAAACGCTATCAATTAAAGACGTAAAAAATAAAAAATGAGTCGAATTGAGAATTTCTTTTTATTTATTTAAGACCTGATTTTCAGTTTACTAAATAAGACAGAGAAATAATACTTTCTATTTCGATTTAGCTAACGTATTATTTTATAAATGTTCTTATCAAATTGCTTTCAAATATGGATAATAATTTAATTGACCCCCTTATAAGTACTGTAAATTTTAAATCAAAAGCTTTCTCTCCAAACTGTTTTTTTGCTTTATTGTAAATATAACTCTATTCAGATCTGCAAAACATGTAGAACGTAATCAAATAAAAGTTTGTAGCTCTTATCTAATCCTCGTGTTGGTTATTAATTCTAAACTTAATTCTTACAGCGTTTCTACAAGTTCTGGGACTATGATAATGACAAATAAACATTAGTTAGAGACTTTGCTAAAGTTTTGTGTCAACTGTGAACAAAACGACTAAAGTAACAAATGGTTAATAAAATATAAATAGAAAATACTCGAGGGTATTTTGTAATACATTTTGAAAGTAATGAATATTTAGAAGTTTGGAAAGGGGTAGAGAAACTTTATTTTTATTTTATTTTTACAAAGCTTAAAACAGGTATAATGTTCATAATGTTCGATGTTTAAATTGTCAGGATTTATAAAGATTGAAAATCATGCACTTTATATAACATCAAGAATTCAATCACTAATATTAATAAAGGTTTTTTTTTGATATCTGGGCGGTAATGACATATTTGTATCAATTATCTTAAGTTACTTAAACTCTCTTAAATGTTTTTTGTTTGTTTTTCCAGTAAAAAAAAATCAATATTAAAAAACGAATATTTGATAATGTCTAATAAATCAATACGGTCTGACACAATTTAAAAAACAGTTTCAAATTAACAACATAACAAGAAAAAATCTTTTAAAAAATAATTTGTAATTTGTTTTTAAATGAAATACAGATAGAAGTACTGGTAACGCAAAGGTATAACGTATTTAGTTTAAATATTAAAATGAAATTGGCAATCTAATAAATTTCCACAAATTTATAAAAAAAATTAAAAAATTAATTTAGTAATTATATTCTATAAAAATATAAATATAGTCAATTATAGTCTTTTCATATGGGTCATACTATTAAAAAAATACATACAGTTTTGTACATCTTTTATTGGGTTAAATCATAACTCCCAAAAAAAATGTTTAGGATGAATAGGATTTTATTTTCAGTTTTGTGACTTTTACAATTCAAAGTGACAATCAATTTAAATAATAAGAAACATTTTGTTTTGTTATTTTGGATCTTTAAGTAAATCTGATAGATTATTTTGAGAAAGTTAAAATAGCAAATAATAGTTAAAATAAAAAATCGTTATTATTTTTTTCAAGTATATTTGTAATCTTACATGTTGGTAACCTCTGTGTTTTGTGATTTGATACATAATATGATTAGTGACCTTTAAATTTTCATGATAAGAGCACTTTTGACTATATCTGCCAGGCTGGTAACGCAAATTTAGTTGAAACCTAAAAATGAGATGCAATACTAAAATACCATAGAGTAATACCAGTAAACAATATAAAAAATATAATAACGTGATTCTAAACATTAGAAATAAAATGAATTGATGCATTGTATTAAATATTTATTTAATAAATATCATTTTTAATGTACACCTTGTACATATTTGTGTCCAGGGCATAAGTTTATAATTACTAATATTAAAAAAATCTAATAAATACTATGGTATTAATTACATCTTTGTAAGTTACTACATTACAATGTTTTATTAAAATTTAAGGCCATATTCCAATCCAACAAAAAGGATTGACTATCGTCGTTTTACCAGTATAAATAACATCATAGAACTGTCAAAAAATTAATAAAAATATTGAACAATTAGTTTTCTTGCTTACAAGTAACTATAAATGAACATTCATTTAAGTATATTATTTGAATATTCTAGAATATTATCATACTTTAACTTATCTCAACGACAATAAAAATTCAAATAAGTAGGTATGTTTTTTAAAATTTACCCAGTTCTGTACACATTTAAAACAAAAATAAGTAGAAACTACCCCGCTAGAGAGAGGATCAACCTTGTCCGCTCTTGGCAACTAGAATTCAATGAAGTTCCGAAGAGGATTAGGTTTATGTGAGTACATCCTATTATACCATCCATATTTTTACCTTATATTTTTACCTTGATACATTTAATTTAAAACTGAAATTCTTAATAATTTAATTAAACAAATTAGTAATTTAGATATTAATAACGAAATGGCTCTACAAAATTATCAATTAATAAAATATCAAGCAGATAATATTCCTCCATTTGATGGTAACCCCAAACAAATTCATAGATTTATTAGATATTGTGAAATTTTTTTAAATTAAATAATCATATAGATAGAACCAATGTTAATGCACCAATAAATATATGTTTATTTGAGACAATATTAAGTTAATTAACTGATAGGGCTGCAGATTTAATTACTTTTCGCACAGAATTAGGTACTTGGTTAAATGTAAAAGATGCATTATTAGTAACATTTTCGGATCAAAATCGATAGATTGTTTAGTACAAGACATAATATCATTGAAACCAAATCGTAATGAAAGTCCACTAGATTTTGGATTAAGAATTCAAGATTCATGTAGACAATTATTTTCAAAAATGAATTTAAGTGACGATAGTGGAGAGTTAAAACTATTTAAAATTCAACAATATGATAATTTGTGTCTGAAAACATCATATGCAGTTTGTTGGAAGACTTAAAAATCCTGATTCAATAGAACAGGCAATGGCTTTTGTTAAAGAGGAAGAAAATTTTTTATATTTTAAAAATAATTCAAATAATAACAGTAATAACAGAAATAATAATTTAAATAGAACTAATAATAATTATTATGACTATTATAGTAATTATAATATTTATAATAGAAATGAACAAATCCAAAGATCTAACTATAACAATAAGTTATATTATTCAAATAATCGACAACAATATTATAATAGACATACAAATAATTTTAATAATAAAGGTACCAAATTTTAATTCCCGACCCTTCTTTAATCCGCAATCGAAGAATCCTTATTTCAGATCTAATTTTAATGCTAATTTTAATCAAAACTCCAGAACGAATTTTAATCCGAGAAATACCTAATAATTTCAGATCCCAATTTCAATCATTTCGTCCAAGTAATAGTCAAAGACCAGAACCCATGGATACGTCCATGTCATCTTTCAGTAATTCTCGTAGAACTAACAGTAATAACAATAATTGTAGTTCCAATATTTATATTAAAAATCAAAATAATTCTAACCCAAATTTCAACATATAGAATTATTCACTCATCAACAAGATGAAATCCAAGATGATGTAGAAATGTTAAATAATAATATAAAATGCAATATTGTTAAAAATAAGCCCATTGATAATTGTAGATTAGAAGAATTTGAGTACTCAAGTATTTATAAACCAGGAAAAAATAATAGTGGATCTGCAACCTTAAGTAGAATTGAATTAAATACATTTGAGACGGCATCGCGAATTAATAATGTAGGTGATATTGATTTTGACAAAAATGAATTTTTAAGAGAATTTGATGAATTGCAACAATTAAATAATGATTTTAATGAAAATATTCAGATAAATGATATACCTTTGGAAAATTCTGATACTGAAACAGCGCATAGTAACGAATCATCACCAGAAATATTTTAGATGAAATTATAAACAACAAATTATAGTAACAACAACAAATTATACTAAAAAAATCTCCCTATTTCCCATATTTTAAGAGAAATTTAGAAACCTTTGATTGAAATAAAATTATTAAAGTAACTTTATTAGACGATGTAAAAATAATAACTAAATTTTTAAACGAAAATTCTTGTAAAAATACATTATATATTTATTTTTTATCTCCCGAATTAAGAAATACATTTCAAGAAGTATGGAAAAATATTTTGCTAAATTAAAATTAGTAAAATGTACGTTGTAAAAAAATGTAAAATTAGGTTAATTAATAATGTTATGCCCGATAAAAGAATTGAACTAATAAAATATAAACATGAAGGTAAAACAAATCATAGAGGAATTAATGAAACTATTCAATTTTTAAAAAACAATGATTGGAAATCAATGAAAAAAGATGTAACTGAATATATTAACGATTGTGAAATTTGTCAAAAAACTAAATATAATAGAAAACTGATTGCTGAACCCCTAATTTTAAATATTGCACCGTTAAAACCGTTTGAAATAATACATATTGACTTATAAAAATGGAAATCATAACTTTTTTAATATATTAGATACATTTTCAAAGTACGGTCAAGCATTACCTTATTTGGCACTGCTGTGTCAGCTTGCCAACAATTGGTACAATTTTTCACATATTTCGATATACCAGAACAAATAATAGCGGATAACGGCGCGGCGGAGAGTTTAAAAATGACATATTAAAAGGATTATTAAAAGCTCAAAATATTAAAATACATTTTACTACACCGTATCATCTTGAGTCAAATTCACCTGTAGAACGATTTCATTCAACAGTTACAAAACATATTAGGATTTTAAAAGAAAAAGATGTGATATAAATTCTTTAATGCCATACGCAATTATTGCTTATAACAGTACAATTCATTCAACAACCGGATTTACCCCCTTTGAATTATTAAAATTATTAAAACAAAAACAAAAAGTAATTAATAAGATTAATCAAAATAGAATGAATAGAAGCCCTCCAATTGGTTCAACAGTATACAGAAAATTTGAAAATAGAAAAGGAAAGCAAAAGAATAAATTTGATGGTCCATATATTATATTTTAACAAAAATATTAGAAAACGGTAAAATTTAAATGAAATGAAACGAAAATAGTTCCTCTAATTACAGATACTTGTTTGATTGATTCGGAATCTAACGACTCAAATATAGAATAAATTATTTAACCCTAGAATACTGGACTTACTGGACTATGTTTAATGAACACTAATACTGGACTATCGTAATTTTGACGACTGTCGAAAAAACTTGAAATTTGAAATAAAATATGTATTTATTGACAATACAATAAACAAAACTTAAATCCCTAAACGATTTAAAATTAACTATAAGCAATATTTTGTTAGTTTGCTACACATGTATAACAAATGTTCCCTCGATGTTCTCTATATATTGGATGATAACACTTTTGAGAATAAGTAGTTGTCATACGTCTCTTTTTGCTAGGACAATAAAAATAAGTATTTCTTCTCTTAGTTTGATTGACAGGTTCCTGATTTTCATCAGGAATATGAAGAATATTTTCGATATCTTGACGAATATTTTGTCGCAAAGTTTTAATTTTTATTCTCTCTTCCAACCATGGTTTAGCCAAAGAGTTAGCTAATTCAACCAAATAATCGTATCTGGATAATGGTGTCTTGTTTTTTTTTATGGCATTCGAAACATAAATGACGTAAGAATTTATATTTGCACTGTTCATCATATCGTAGAATATTGCCAGTGGCCATCTACTAATGTACGCTATTGCAATCTAAAAGTAACGGCAATACTGGACTTTCATAAAATTGACGACGGATCTTCGAATAACTGTATTTAGCAAGAACGGAAACCACAATCACACTCAAAGTTCCCTAGATCTGGACTAATCATGAAGGTACTTACGGGCGCATCGCGATCATTGGACCGGAAGTCTACGAAATGTGACGAAATCTGAAGCACGTCGTTAATTTTACGAATGTCCAGTATTCTAGGGTTAATTAAATAAATTCAATTATATTATAATAAATTTGAAAGCTCAATCTTTATATGAATAAAATATATTTAATTAATTTCAAACACATTTATTATTTTTAAATCTATATACAATAATTATATTAAACAGTTTATGATATCTTAAAGAAAATTTAAATTACTATATATTTTACGAAAATAAATACTTTGCATAAATTTTATTATTAATTTATTTGTTAGAAGCAATTAGAAATGTAATTTAAATTATCATTCTGAAATAATATTTAATTTTAAATACCAGTATTTAAAAAATGTATAATTCATTTATTTCTTTAATCCAATCCAATGATTTAACCCTTCCTTTTACTTACAGACAATTTAGTTTGAACATTTAATTTTACTAAATTTATGAACTTTTGTAAGTGAAAATTAAGAACTTTAAAAATAACTTGGAAGAAGGAAGATGGATAGTTTAAGAAGATATGAAGAATTCGCTTCTTTCTAAGGAGGAGGAGTTACAGTCCTAGAAGAATAAGATATATTTTAAGTTAAAATGCAATAACGTTTTTGCTTATTTTGTTCAGTTAAAAAGAATTTTTGATTTTATTTAGTAAAAAGACAATGATTCTGTTTACAATATTTTTCATTATTTTTTTATTGTTTTTATTAATTTCGATGTTAGTAAACACGATTATGAATTATTATAAATAGTCACATTTTGCAATGTATTTGATATTTGGTCTTTGATTGTTCGTCTTTAATTTTTGGTTCTTGATTATGATTATTAATTATTATTATAAAGTTTAAGAAGTTTATTGTTAAAGATTATAGTATTTTGTCAATTAGTTAATAAATTATTTTTTTAAAAATTATCTTCGAATTATTTAAACATAAATCTAGGAATTATTTTTACAAAAATATTTACCTAAATCAATATTGTCATTGACTCGTTTTTATTCATCAATGATCTGTAAATCTGTCAAATAATAGACGTGAAATTTTTACTCCTCGAGTTTTTTGCCGACTAAAACTAACTAACAGAAACAGAACGAATCGAGATTTTAACCATGATTGGTTATGTAGATAGAGTAAGCATTCAAGCAGAATTTTGTAATTTATTTAATGCTAAATACAGCAAACGGGCCATGTTAAAGATCTTCCCAGAAGTGGTAGAACATCAATATCCGAAGCCAAAAAACTGGACAAGTGAAAATCCACATTGGATGGAAAAATATAGGACATAGTATCCCGAGAAGGTGAATGTTGAGGCCGGCATTATAAATAATCAATTTGTAGGGCCATATTTTTTGAGAAAAATCTCACTACTGCTAGTTATCTGGAATTTAATCAAAATTATCTGTTGCCACAGCTGAATTAGCTATTTCCAAATAAAAATCATTTATGGTACCAACAGGTTGGGGCTCCCCTACACTATGGCGTTGAGGTACGAAATTACCTTAATAACGTTTTCCCAGGAAGGTGGAAAGGTAGAAGGGGGCTTATCGAATGGCCATCAAGGTCTCCAGATTTGACTCCGTTAGACTTTTTTTGTAAGGATATTTAAAGAGCAGTATATCAATATCGATCGAATATTGTAGAAAAGTTCAAGGAGTAAATCCGAAGGGAAATAGCACAAATAACACCTGAAGTCCTCGAAAACGGTAGGAAAGAATATACTGCTCGCCTTTCTTATTGTAAAATTGCTGAAGGTCGGCAATTTGAATATTTATTGTAATTTAATTGTACTTAAGTAAACATTTATTCTAAGTTACTTCTTACTCCTGGGGTTTGGGTTGCCTACCAGGCGCGTCTCCAGGTGGCGGATAGAAGGACGGTTAGGACTTATGTCTTGATTAGTGGCAGTCATAAGTAGAGTGAGGGGGACTAAAAAAACCCCAAAAGCTTTTGCGAAAACTGCCACCGCGGACCAGCCTCACAAGTGAAGGAGTGAGGTACCGTGCCGATGTACCGAATGGTCACGGGGAACGTGGCCGCGAACGGTGACACAACCCTTCCCAGCTACTCGTGGGATCCAAAATGGAAAGAGAAAAAAACAAAAAACAAAATCCGGAGGCTAAGCGTACACGCACACCTCCGAAAACAAGTTCGGAGGCTGAGCGCACACGCACACCTCCAAAGCACCGTAGAGGTAAAAGAGTCTGCGGTGCTGAGGCGAAGAGGAGGAGGAAGGCGAGGGAACAGGAGGGTGTCTGCAAAGACACCACCGGCTCCAATCGCCCCTCCAAATCTAAACCAGGCACCAGTGGCCAGCAAAACTTGGGCAGCGGCGCCAGTTCTTCCTCCAAAAGAGGCCAGGAACCCGTCGTCACTCAATAAAAGAAGCGCATGCGCTCTGATACCTCTGAGGGAACACCCGTTAGAGGTAAGAAAGCGAGGCATGACGCTAAAACTATAGCCAACAAAAGCTATAGGGAAGCAGCTACCAACCACCTAAGGGTAGCTGTTATTGATGAGGCCGACCCGTACGGCAAAGTAAATGCCGACAGGGAAGGTCGTATCAAGAGACAGCTGGTGGAGGCCCTGGACAAAACCCTGTCCGCCACCTACGGCGAAAAGAAACCACCAACGTTCAGGTCGTGGTCGTACTCTGGTGAAATAATCAGAGTAACCTGCGACAACGAGGAAACGTTGGAATGGTTAAAGCAGACGGTGCAAAACCCTAAACCGTGGCAGGAGGCAGTGCTCGATGTGGTGCACGTCGACAACCTCCCCAAACTTACAAAAGCCACCCTCTGGATCCCGAGCGACGCACACGCTGATCTCGGTGAAAAAGAGGATGTGCTGCGTCGGCTTAGTCGCCAAAACTCTGAGCTTCGTGTGGATGGATGGTGTTCCTTCCATTACGAAGCAAAGAAAAACCCTAAAGGGCACCTTTTCGTCTTCGGTATCGGGGACGAAGAGATGAAAGTCCTGGAAAAAAGGTCAATGGGGATGAGCTATGCGCTCTCCTCATTGATCCTCAAAATCAAAAAGGCGGAGGCTGACACGGTCGAGCCATCTTTAATGATGGCGATCGATAGTGCCTCAGCAGAGGAACCGCCTAAGTCAAGTGACGGCAAGGCCAATCCACCCCCAACCGTGGAGGAGTCGATCGCCGAATAATAGAATCCCTGAATAAAATAAAATAATCTTCAATATATCCCAGGATACAAAGAAGGTAAATATAATTCAGTGTAATCTTCAACACAGCAGAATCGCTACGGCAACACTATGCCGCCATCTCGATGTGTATGAGGATACACTAGCTGTTACAATTTGTAACACGGGAAACGGCGCATTAGCCACTTCCAAACCATTACCCTGAACGCGCACGCGCAAGACAGAGTCAACCGACATGACCAGAGAATTCCCACGCTTCTCGGCCTGGCTGAACAAAGTATAAAAAATCCTGTTTTGTATGTCGTTATATAATGTTAAGTTGATGTTATTAACTAGTTCTTCCTATGTGTACAATATATGTCAAAGAAAATTCATTGGAGTTGTTATTTGAAGCAAAAACCCTTTTAAGTTCCAACGAGTGAAATCGTATTGGTTCATATGGTCCTTCGAGCCGGATATAGCATCCACAAGCCCTAATTAGAAAGCAGTTAAGGTGATTAGCCCCAGTTTAGAATTCTAGCGAAGCCCTAAGGTCCAATTAGAAGTCTCTTCCCCCACCAATTACCATTGTTGGCGGTAAAGTCTCCGTTGGCGCCCTTTCAGATGGTGTATGTCATTAAGGTACGTTCAATTCACAGACTCTCTAGTTCTATGATCCTGCTCACTCTCTCAAGAATAAAATAATCGAATAATCATAGAACTTAACTACTCTGAACTACTCTTTACGAACACTGTGCAGTAGATCAACTATGTGGGGGGAGTTCTCAGCTGAATACTGGGTTTGGTTCAGGAACAACAAGTTGTAGGGGACTTCCAAAAGTTTATTAGTACAAGAAGCAACTAAAATGCAGGCACGAGCCCAACTCTTTATAAAAAAGGGTTACCACTGTCCAAACCAAAAACACTTTGTTGCTTTCGCTTAACATAAACCGGCAAAAATCCTCGTTCGAAGGATTGGCAATTAGTTTTATTTGACTACTCAGTTTTTTGTTAATCCCTTCCAAATGATTTATAAACGACGCACATTTATAACTAGGAAAATGAGTTGCCTACCTTTAGGAAGTCCCGATTACTAAAATTATTTGAATAAATAAAAGTATGATGTGTTACAACTGCATGACATTTGTGTTCCATGTGTATGACTTGTGACTGGACGGATGACATCATGTGTTGATATTTAACTTATGCCCATTATTTCTCTACGTGCCTATCAGAAGAAATAAAGAAAAACTCTCCCAGTATTTTAATTTATTGTAGTGATATTTTATATTTGTAAAATTGTAAATTTAACATTCAATTTAACCTCAAAAAGAACTCTTGCGTTGTTGACAATAACAACTAGGTATATTGTTGATTAATCCGACAAAGTTTTTGTATTGTAGACAATTTTGAACATCTAAATATGGCAGAGGAAGCCTCTTTAATTAAAGCTAGGGCATCTCAAAAATCAATAATAACCCGCATTGAAAAATGGTATAACGCTAATGAAAGCAAAGAAGTAAATAAATTTGAATATATAACTCGCGAACAAGCCCTTTGTAAAGCTTTCTCTACATATGAGGAGGTTCAAGATCAATTAGAAATTTTAAAACCACAACAAGAAACAGACCGAGAAGCCACAGAACTAAAATACTATTCTATTTTATCCAAGTTAAAGCAAAAAATTGAAGATTTAAACACACAAAATCAAACTCAATTACCAAATACACAACCAATTCTTATACAAACTTCTAATTCTACTCCTAAAACAAAACTACCTCTCATTAATGTACCAAAATTCTCTGGAGACATAACACAATACAATTCATTTCAACAAATATTTAAGGCTCTTATAATTGACAATGTAGAGTTAACTGAGGTACAAAAATTAATTTATCTCAAAAGTTATCTTTCAGGGGAACCATTACAACTTATAGATAACCTGCAATTAATTGGGGAAAACTTTGAAGTAGCTCTTAATACTCTTAAACAAAGGTATGATAATAATATTCAAAATATATTTGCACATATTAGAAAATTTTTAGAAATCTCACAAATAAGTAAAATAAATAGTCAATCACTTCGTGAATTTATTACTTTAGTTAAACAACATGTGGAAGCTCTTAAAAACTTAAAAGTACCTGTTGATCAATGGGACCTTATTTTAATATTCATTCTCTTACATAAATTAGATGGAGCTACTAGGAAGGCATATGAAATAGATTGAACATCAACAGGTGGTAATACACTTCCTACTCTTAAAGACTTTTTAAAATTTATTAAAAATAGGTGTATAGCTTTAGAAAGTTTAGTAATACCAGAAATATCAACATCAGACATTCCGTTTCAGTCTAGACAGCATAAATAGAAAATGTCTCATGTTACACATAACTCAGCCAATTCCAGGTTCAATGTTCATTCACCTAATGCTAATAAAAAATGTATTTTTTGTAATTTTAAAAATCATACCATTTATACATGTTTTCATTTTAAAAATTTGAATCATAATGAAAAGATGGCATTCATAAGAAATCAAAACTTATGTGTAAACTGTTTTAGTTACAGCCATCGTGTAATTGATTGTAGATCTCATAACTGTTCTAATTGTGGACAAAAACATAATAGCATACTCTGTAATCAGGTCAATTCAAACAACAAGAATAAAGTTTATCAAAATAATTCTCAAAATCCCAAGTCAAATTCTTTTAACCATAATAAATCAGTACAAAATACAAACTCAGAGGAAAATTGTCAAACGTACACTACTATAATAAACAAACAAAATCAAAATGCACCTCTTCCTGTTCACAGTCATAACAGTGGTAACAATTTAGGTAATCAGATGTCACAATCACACACATCCCTTACTACATATACTCCAACTGAGGAGATTTTGTTAGCAACAGCCAAGGTGACAGTCTACACACAAGATGGCAAAACTTTGCAAGTGAAGGCATTACTGGACTCTTGCAGCACAACCTCTCTGATAACTGAATCACTGGTAAGGAAACTTGGACTCACTCCGACAAAGCAAAATGTATGTATATCAGGAGTTCAAGGTATTGTAACTCATTCAAACAAGATTGTTTCTTTAAACATTCACTCAAACAATAAAAAATCATTTTATAGACATGTCAAGTGCTCAATTCTCAAAATGATTACCCATCAACTACCTCAAGTCTCTATCAACAAAAACAAATTACATGTACCCCCTTATGTTCAGTTGGCAGATCCTGACTTTGGCACACCTTCCCAAATAGATTTGTTGTTGGGGGCAGATTTTTATTATGCCATATTAAATGGGGGCATAATAAAACTTCCAGATACTTCTCTAACTCTAATTAATACTCATTTAGGCTATTTAATAGGCGGTCCTATTTCTTCTCAATACGTTTCTAACCCTAAAGAAAATATAAATTTAGACTCAAATTCTACCACTAACTCTGAATGTTCATTATGACTAGACAAAGAAACGGTTGATCCCCTATGCAATTTAATGGAAAAATTTTGGTCTCTTGAAGAAATTTTTCCCTCGTCAGTAAAAATACTCTCTCTCGAAGAACAATTTGCTGAAAATAACTTCATAAAAAACACTAAAATTCTTAAAAATGGACAGTTTCAAGTAGACTTACCTCTTAAATCTCAAGAAGAGCATCTAAAATTAGGGCATTCCTTTTACTCTGCGGAAAAAAGATTCTATAGTCTAGAGAAAAAATTTATCAAAGATAGTAATTTGTTCCTTCAATATAAAGATTTTATAGATGAATATTTACAGTTGGGCCATGCTCAAAAAATTCCTCTCTCAATGTACAATCAAAAAAATGAACTCAAATATTTCCTACCTCATCATTGTATTGTTCGAGAAGAAAGTACTAGTACAAAATTAAGAGTAGTATTTTCTGCCAATTCCAAATCATCTTCAGGCTTATCATTAAATGACATAATGCATAAAGGCTTTACGGTGCAACCCGAATTGTTTGATATTTTATGTAGATTTCGAAGTTTTAAATTCTCCCTTACCTGTGACATTCAAAAAATGTACAGACAAATTCGACTGAATCCAGCTCAAACATTTTTACAGAATATACTGTGGAGGGATAATCCTAGTAAGCCCTTAGAATGCATAGAACTTCTCACATTAACATATAGTACAAACAATGCTCCATATTTAGCTACTCGTGTACTTAATGAAATAAGCCTCGTTGAATTCACATCTCCCTTTAGCTGCCCAAGCTTTGTTGCAACAGACTTATGTTGATGACATCCTTAGTGGTGCAGATAGTGTAGAAGTCTTAAAGTGTCTGTACTCTCAACTCTGTATGCTCTTAGAATCAGCACATTTCCCATTACATAAATGGAACTCCAATTCAAGTAAATTTCTCCAATCAATAAAGTGTTCTCAGCAAACTCCTCTTTCTCTAAATGAAACAGACGTTTCAGCCAAGGTGTTAGGTCTCTCCTGGAATCCAAATCCGGATCATTTCACAATTTCAATTCCCAAAAATAATAAAATAAAGATTCTCTCAAAACGAGAAGTTCCCTCAAAAATTGCTCAAATGTATGACCCCTTAGGATTCGTTGCTCCAGTAATCCTCACTGCTAAATTAATTATGCAAAAACTCTGGTCCCAAAAATTAGATTGGGATGATATCCCCTCTGAGAGTATCCTCGAAGAATGGAATGCTTTCTACAATAACATATCAGCTCTAAAAAACGTAAAAATTCCAAGATACCTACTAAACTCCCCATCTTTCAAGAAAATCCAATTATTTGGTTACTCAGATGCCAGTCTTAAGGCATTTAGTGCTTGTGTCTACCTAAGGGCAATTTACACTGATAACTCCGTCTCCTCTCGCTTAATAGCTGCAAAGAGCCGTGTAGCACCCCTTAAAACAACTACACTCCCTCGACTCGAACTCTGTGGCGCATTACTTGTCTCTAAATTGGTTGAAAAAATCCTACACGTCTTCCAAAATAAATTCGTATTTGACAAAATCAATCTCTTCTTAGACTCTCAGATAACACTGTCCTGGTTAAACTCTCAGCCTTCTAGATGGAACACATTTGTAGCCAACAGGGTGTCAGAAATTCAACAACTCACCACAATAGCTAATTGGAATTATGTAAAATCATCCGAAAACCCGGCAGATTGTCTCAGTAGAGGATTAGCTCCTCAAGACATTGTAGATTTTCCATTGTGGTGGAATGGCCCTCTTTATTTGCAAGATCCAGACTATGTTGTACCTCAACCCTCATCGTTTATTAACCATCAAGACCTCCCAGAACAGAGAAAGATTAAACAAACTTTTTATATACTAGAAGAAAACTTTTGGTACAATCAATTTCTGAAATTCTCTTCCTTTGGTAAGTTACAAAGAGTAATTGCTTATTGCCTCAGATTTAAAAATAACATCAATCCGACATGTTCCAAACATGAAGGTCCCTTATCAGTAAATGAATTGAAAGAAGCTCTACTTTTCATTATAAAAATTATTCAAGAAACATTCTTTAAAAATGAATTATCACAACTCAAGTCAAAAAAGATACTCCTCAATAAATCAATTTTACAATTAAGCCCATTTCTTGACGAATTGAATTTAATCCGAGTAGGAGGTAGATTGGGAAATTCAGACTTGTCATTCGACCAAAAACATCCTCTATTACTTCCCTCTCACAATGAGATAGTCAAACTCATGTTAAAAAATGAACATATTAGACTAGAGCATGCAGGACCACAAACAGTTCTCTCAAATTTTAGACTCAAGTTTTGGCCTTTGGGAGGACTCAAATTAAAAGAATTATTAATAATTGTCTCATTTTTTTATCGACTCAAAGCTCAATCAGGTCAGCAAATAATGTCAGACCTTCCCAAAAGCAGAATTACTCCCTCTCGACCGTTTTCTCAAACAGGCGTTGATTTTGGAGGTCCATATCTCATTAAATCATCAAATATAAGAAAGGCTCCTTTGACTAAATGCTACATCGCAGTCTTCGTATGCATGGCAACAAAGGCAACCCACATAGAGCTAGTCTCAAATTTATCTACTGAAGCCTTTCTTCTGTGCTTAAAGAGATTTATCTCTCGAAGAGGCTCTCCTAGTATTATACACAGTGACAATGCTACTAACTTTATGGGAGCAAAAAATAAACTTCATGAATTGTATGTATTCTTTAAAAAAGCAGATAATCGGGAAATTATTCAAAACTTTTTGAGTCAAAAAGAAATTCAGTGGAAATTTATTCCACCCCTCTCTCCACACCATGGTGGTCTATGGGAAGCCGCAATCAAAAGCTGCAAACATCATCTCATTCGAATAGTAGGAGAATCTCATTTTACGTTCGAGGAATTTTATACCATACTCACCCAAGTAGAGGCTATCTTAAATTCAAGACCTCTTTTGCCATTATCCTCTGACCCTAGCGAAGTAAATATACTCACTCCTGGCCACTTTTTAGTCGGATCTAACCTCCTCTCATACCCTGAGCATGACGTCTCCGAAGTCAAAGAAAATAGATTGTCACGTTGGCAACGTTGTTCAAAGGTCCAACAGCTCTTTTGGAAAAGATGGACTACTGATTACCTTAATTTGTTGCAAAACCGGCCTAAATGGTGTGTTCCTATTCCCAATTTTAAACTGAACGATATTGTCTTAGTAAAAGATGAACCTACCAAACCCTTACTCTAGCCTTTTGCTAGAGTAATTGAGTTAATACCTGGAAAAGATGGAAAGGTAAGAGTAGTAAAATTAGTCACAAAAGATGGCACATATATTAGAAATATAACCAAAATTTGTCCACTCCTGAGTACTACCGATTTGAGTTTTAACCCAACAGATTAAATGTTTGTGTTCCATGCAATATTTCTTTTCTCGCATTCAATCATTTTATTTTTGAAGATTGTGAATCTTCAAGGGGGCCCAGTATGTTACAATTTGTAACACGGGAAACGGCGCATTAGCCACTTCCAAACCATTACCCTGAACGCGCACGCGCAAGACAGAGTCAACCGACATGACCAGAGAGTTCCCACGCTTCTCGGCCTGGCTTAACAAAGTATAAAAAATCCTGTTTTGTATGTCGTTATACAATGTTAAGTGGATGTTATTAACTAGTTCTTCATATGTGTACAATATATGTGAAAGAAAATTCATTGGAGTTGTTATTTGAAGCAAAAACCTTTTTAAGTTCCAACGAGTGAAATCGTATTGGTTCACTAGCACTCATACAGGAACCCTGGATAAGACAAACGAAAATATATGGTTTAAGCAATCTAAAAGGTTTAATTTTCAGCTTCCCTAGCAATCACCAACCTAGGACCGCAAAATACGTTCCTAGAAAATTCTCTCTCGAAGAGGCTCTCCTAGTATTATACACAGTGACAATGCTACTAACTTTATGGGAGCAAAAAATAAACTTCATGAATTGTATGTATTCTTTAAAAAAGCAGATAATCGGGAAATTATTCAAAACTTTTTGAGTCAAAAAGAAATTCAGTGGAAATTTATTCCACCCCTCTCTCCACACCATGGTGGTCTCTGGGAAGCCGCAATCAAAAGCTGCAAACATCATCTCATTCGAATAGTAGGAGAATCTCATTTTACGTTCGAGGAATTTTATACCATACTCACCCAAGTAGAGGCTATCTTAAATTCAAGACCTCTTTTGCCATTATCCTCTGACCCTAGCGAAGTAAATATACTCACTCCTGGCCACTTTTTAGTCGGATCTAACCTCCTCTCATACCCTGAGCATGACGTCTCCGAAGTCAAAGAAAATAGATTGTCACGTTGGCAACGTTGTTCAAAGGTCCAACAGCTCTTTTGGAAAAGATGGACTACTGATTACCTTAATTTGTTGCAAAACCGGCCTAAATGGTGTGTTCCTATTCCCAATTTTAAACTGAACGATATTGTCTTAGTAAAAGATGAACCTACCAAACCCTTACTCTAGCCTTTTGCTAGAGTAATTGAGTTAATACCTGGAAAAGATGGAAAGGTAAGAGTAGTAAAATTAGTCACAAAAGATGGCACATATATTAGAAATATAACCAAAATTTGTCCACTCCTGAGTACTACCGATTTGAGTTTTAACCCAACAGATTAAATGTTTGTGTTCCATGCAATATTTCTTTTCTCGCATTCAATCATTTTATTTTTGAAGATTGTGAATCTTCAAGGGGGCCCAGTATGTTACAATTTGTAACACGGGAAACGGCGCATTAGCCACTTCCAAACCATTACCCTGAACGCGCACGCGCAAGACAGAGTCAACCGACATGACCAGAGAGTTCCCACGCTTCTCGGCCTGGCTTAACAAAGTATAAAAAATCCTGTTTTGTATGTCGTTATATAATGTTAAGTTGATGTTATTAACTAGTTCTTCCTATGTGTACAATATATGTGAAAGAAAATTCATTGGAGTTGTTATTTGAAGCAAAAACCTTTTTAAGTTCCAACGAGTGAAATCGTATTGGTTCACTAGCACTCATACAGGAACCCTGGATAAGACAAACGAAAATATATGGTTTAAGCAATCTAAAAGGTTTAATTTTCAGCTTCCCTAGCAATCACCAACCTAGGACCGCAAAATACGTTCCTAGAAAATTCAAGGCATTTTCCATGTCGCACTTTTCAACATCTGACCTTACAGTGGTCAAAGTCGAATATGGGCAAAAGGGTCAAAATAAAGTGATGATACTGGCATCCTCGGACGCTGCTGAACCTCCACCCAGCAGGGAACTGGAGGACCTTGTGGAACACTGCCTCAACCATAAGCTTGAACTGGTAATAGGCTGCGACTCGAAGTCGCTTTATGATTACATAATTAGTAAGAATCTTTGCATTCTAAATAGAGGTACTGAACCAACTTTCATAAACTCTCGTAGCAAAACACGAATAGATATCACATTATATCTACCATAAAAATTTATAATAAAATTTCCAGCTGGCATGTATCTGACGAAATTTTTATGTCAGATCATCGCTGGATAAAATACGAAATAAACTTATCACTGTCAACCTCTAAACTAACTAGGAACCCCAGGAAAACGGACAGGACTAAATACGTCCACCATTTGAACGGGTCCCTAACATCAAGGAAATGACGTGTAATAGCAATGTTGAACTAGAAAGTTACTATGTAACTACGCAAAACATCATAAAACATGCCTATAAGAAATCCTGCCCCCTCGGAAAGGTCGAACTTAGCGGTACAACCAATTCCTGGTGGAGTTGTGAGTTGGATCAACTGAGGGCAATGGCGAGAACATCTTTTAACATGGCTAAGAATACCAAACTCAAAGAGGATTGGGACACATATAAGTCCCACCTCAAAGAGTATAAAAAGTCATTAGACAAAATCAGAGAAGAGCCTGGAAAACCTACTGTGACGAAATTGAAGAATTTCCACAAGCAGCCAGACTCCAGAGAGCTCTTTCGAAAGACCCGTACAGGAACATTGGCATACTAACCAAAGAGGATGGCACAAAAACCGCCAACTTGAAGGAAAGCCTGGAACTGCTAATGTCAACGCACTTCCCCGACTCCAGATTTCAAAATATGGCTACTTGGAGGGACGAGGAACAACACTATCCTACGGACGACGACTGGAGAATAGCAAACCAGATTGTCGACGAAGACAAATTAAGGTGGGCCATTATGAGCTTCTCCCCTTTAAATCACCAGGAACTGACGGCATGTATCCAGCCCTACTACAGTGGGGCCTGGAGGTGTTGATGCCGCACCTGGTAGGAATCCTCAGATCCTCTTTGGCACTGAGGTACATTCCTAAAGGTTGGAGAGAAGTCAAGGTGGTCTTTATACCAAAACCAGAAAGATTGGACCAGTCCATCCCAAAGGCATACAGACTCATCAGTCTCACATCGTTCACAATGAAAACTTTGGAGAGGCTATGTGAAAGGTACATAAGAGATGTATTGATTACGAGTTATCCACTACATTCAAATCAGCATGCATACACCCCAGGGAAATCTACAGATTCGGCCCTCCACCTTGTGGCCGGCCGCATCGAAAGATCGCTGGACAAGAAAGAGTCCACCTTGGGCGTATTTATAGATATCGAAGGTGCGTTTCACAAAACCACCTCTACTGTGGAACTTGGTCCTAGACTACACTATTGCTTATGCAGATGACCTAGTGATTCTGCAAACAGGAAGGTTTGAGGAAACACTCTGTGCTAGAATGCAAGAGTCCCTAAACACATGACCCTTATCATCCTCCACCTCACACCTCACGCACATTCCAGTCTCTCTCTTCCCAATCTTGAGTAGATACCCCACTCTTAACCCATGCCCAGTGAGCACTTGGGTCAAAAATTAGTTTACCTCCCCAAACTCTCGGTCCATCCACTCACTCCTACTCCCAGTCGCCCTTTTTAATGCACCTTCATATCCTTCCCACCTTCTCACCATTTCCTCCTTCATCCAATCCTGAGCTTCCTCTTTTGTGGCACCCTTTCACCACTGCCTCTTTACCTTAGCCATCAGGTCCAAAGGGTATGACCTTGACAGCACAGCTGCTGCTAATGTACCCACTGTACTGTACCCCTGTACCACTCTCAACAAAATTCCCCTCTGCAGCTGTAGTAGTGGCTTTACACCCCAAACTCCTGCTCCGTACAGCATAATCTGCTCAATAGTTTTACCAATAACTCTCCTTTTCCCTTCTCCCGGCTCTTTTACATTACACATTAATCTCCCCAACCATGCTGATCGCACTCTTGCCTTCTCTACTGCCTTCAACATGTGGTGCTTGAAGGATAGTTGGCTATCCAACCAAACACCTAGATACTTCAACGACTTCTCCATGCGAATTTTCTTCCCCTTCACCATCACCCTAACTTTCCTCGTCCCTTCACGAGCAATTCCACCGTTCTATCTTCCCCACAATCTTCCTACACATCTTCTGCGCCTTTCTTTCTATCTCCGTCGCTTCCTTTGCCGTACACACCAGGCATACATCATCCGCATACAACGTAATCTCACATCCCTTTAGGCATATAATCCCACAAACCACGTCAAATCTAGACTTCCAGAGCGTCGGTCCCAGTACCGATCCCTGGGACACTCCTACCTCCGTTCTATATCTCTTCTCCCTTGAATCTATTATAACCCGAGCCGATAGGTAATCCTCCACATAATCAACTCCTCACCCACTCCTAGCCTCAACAACGCACTCAACACCACTCCCTTACTTACACTATTAAATGCGTTCCCCACATCGAAAAATACTAGTAGTGCCAGCTTCTTGTTTCTTGTGTGATATAATTATTCCTTCCAATCGGTTTATGGATATAGTTCAGTGTTTGTTGAAATATAGTTCTTTTAATTTTATTATAAATAGTACACCAAAAATGTTTTTAATTACACTTTTTGATTACTTTAGTAATACTTTTTTAATTTATATTCCTATTGCCACTATTTAGCACTATTTACTACTTTTAAAAACTGGTTATTATTCACTATGTTCAAACTGACTGTTTACAATGATCTCTCAAGATATCGGTACTGACATTCTATACTTCTTACTTCCAATGATATCCTTTAAAGATATACTGACTCAACGACCTCTTCTCAAATCCTTTTATACACTTCTCGGCTTCCAGAAATTTCTTAAAGGTTTTATGAATTAATCATGTGCTAGAACACTAAATACATCTCTCTCTTTCCTATATACCACTAGAGCACAATATAGTACAAATATGTGTGTCTTCTTTTTTTGCATTATATAATTTCTGGAATATAAAATTGATACTTTACATAATGAAAATTATTTCTAGGTTAAAATTTACTTACAATTACACAAAATATATAATAAAAGTAATTAGATTAAGGTAGTATAAAACAATTTCTGTTGATATTATACTCATTATACAATTATTGAATATTTTATATGTTATAATATATTTTTATTTATCTATACACTGAGGTTTAAGCGTTGTCTATGGTTCTAGCTGTCAAAAAATTTTCACGTAAATATCGAGGTACAACGAAAAAATTTCCCAAAATTTTTTAGTTGCCATGGTAGCTAGACAAAATTAAGGCACCTTATTGATTAAAAAGTAGAGGAGTAAAATATTCGATAATTCGATAAAATTTTAAGAACTCGGTATTATTTTTGATAAATCAACAATGGGCAAATCCATTTCACTGCACCTTTTTTAATTTTTCCCAAACTTCTTTCATATGCATCTTAAATAGTAGAGAGTCTGTGAGGCATACATATTTCTGTTGGTTGGAGACATTAAATTCCTTAAAAGCATTTTTTAAAGAAAACAATAAAAAACCCAAAAATTTATATAACAATATAAAAACTTTTAAAATGTTGTGCATTCAGAAGAGAATAATCAATTCATTTGTTTTGTAACTAAACGACATTCTATATTCGTGAGTATTTGTGATGAGTCGACTTCGTTTAACTGATTCATTCCGAATACCGAATTGAAGATGATGATACCGTTGATTTACCGGGACCATTTCCGGCATACTCGCGTTGAACAAACATTTGTTAATTCGTGAATTATTATCGTATATTGACGCATTTATGGAAACATGCATTCGATTAGTTTCCAACAATAATTTTATGTAGAAATCAGAAATGAGTGTCATTTTCACCGAACATGAAAACTGGACGAATTTATATTCAAATCAGGTTTTATAAAAAAGGAAATAATTAAAAGTGATTGTAGAACACACCAGTAAAAAGAAATGTAAGTTCTTTCAAACAAAAGGCGTATAAGTAGCGATTAAACGAATTTATTATTAATAGTTTTTATGATGGATGTGATTTATGTAGTGACCTTTTAGGAGAACTTATTAAATTATGCTGACAATTTTTTTAAAAAATGTTTAATTTTTTATTTTGTTTTGTATGTAAAAATAATAATATTATAATAATATTAGTTTATATTGTTTACACGTGAATGTGAAAATACATCAACAGTAAGTAGCTTGTTTTAACGATACAAATGAAAATGTATAGAAAATTTTCTGCGTACATTAATTAACCATTGGTTGGATGGGCAAATATTTTTTTATTTTGGACTGTACCCTAAAACTGTACCCCTACGTATTTTAATCTGGAAAATGAAATTTTTCCTGATAGACATACATTTCATTACGTGCTACTATCCTTTAATGAAATTTCACCTTGACAAGCTTCTACATATTAAAAACTAATAAAAACAAACATATGAATATTGTAATAATCCCAAAAAAAAACCCCTTTCCCCATCTCAACCCGCTAGAAAGAAATACAATAAATTTCATTTTAATGCAATAAGTGCGGGCTCATTAGGTATAAGTAATTTTTGTTCAAAAAAAACTATGGTGCAATGTAATAAATCCAAAAAACACCGGATATATGTAATAAAAATTTACCAAAAGCGAAGTAATTGGAACTTAAGTCAAAACATTCTACATTGTAAAGAAGAGAAATGTTTAAATAGCAGTTTCGCAAATACGAAGCACGTGGGTACGAAAAACAGGAGAAAAGTAATTTTTTTGTCGACTAAGTAGAATAGCATACAATATATCACGTAAGCAAAGAGTACAAGCCCACCAGGAAAACCAATGTCAATGTCACAATCTTTATTATTATAAATGTTGAAAATCTAAAGCGCTACTAGTTTCGACCTACGATACGGCTATCATCAGGCTACAAAGAAGAAACACATTACAAACAGATCAGAGATTGGTAAGTACAATACCTTACCTATAAAAGTTACAAAGTAAAAGGTTAAATATTTTCAAGAAAATTGTAAGACTGCAGTTGATGGTGTAACAATTATAACAAACAATAAATATGTATAAACTAATGGTTAAAACCAATATAAAGTATTAAATTATACAAAGGGAGAAGATGTGGACAATGAAAAAGAAAAAAATGAAAAGACAGATTAAGTCAAAAAGAGAGCATTAGGCCGCACCTATATTAGATAAAAGTTTATTGGAATTTATAAAAAAAAGTTAAAGATGGGAAAATTTTAATCTCGGTCGATGTTAGTTTATTTCCTAGCGCTCCAATTCCACAAACTTTACAGTATCTAGAAGAACTACTCATCTTGAATGATCTGGGTGTTGAATTTAGAACTGAATATCTACGATTAGCTAAACTATGCATGGACCAAAATTATTTTCAATATATTGAGTAAAGCGTGACAACGTCGCAATATTTTTATTTGGTAGTTGTGGTATTTTAAATTTTAGAAGTGAATTTAGTGAATTTATGGTTTAATTTATAAAACCAAAGTTTATAACAGCAATAATAATCTTATATTTGTCTTTTGAAGGCAGTGACAATAAATTGAAAAAGTTTCATAAATACTTTACCCAGATGCAAGTACGTACCTATAATTCGAGCTCGAATGAGTACTTTTACATGTAATCTGTTTATTTGTATAGCAAAAATATCCAATATAGTTTGACATTGGCTTTAGAATATACATCACATTCTGACACCTTACGGAAAAAGTGACAGCATTACCTTATTAAGTTTTCCTCATTTCAAATAACTCTAAATGTTGCTTCAAATACAAATAAAGTAACAGTTTTGGAACAACAAATTGTGACGAAGAGCAAAAATTTGGAGCACTTCAACAAGTTTTCCATCAGCTAAAATGCAGTAAAACTATCAAAATAAATGGATTAAAAGAAGAAGTTCAAGAAAATGTTCTTCAGGTCACCGCAGATTTTCTAAATAATTCACTTAAAATAAAATGTTCTCCAGCAGATATAGATGAAGTTTTTAGGATTGGTAAAACCAATTGGAATGGTACAAGAATAATAGTGGTGAAGTTACTTTCGACCATAATTATAACTGACTGTCTCAGAGCCAGAAAAAACTTAAAGCAAACAGGAATTTCAATTTTCGAAGCCGTTCCCCAAGAAACCTATCAACTGGTCAAGTTGGTCCAAAAGAAGTATGGTCGAAAATGTGTATGGACAATAGGGGGTGTTTGTAGTTCATAATAATTTAAATAAGGAAATAAATTGTTTGGAAGACCTTTAAGTTTATATCGATGGTCAAACTGGTGTCACTAAAATTTTGTACGTTTTTTATTACTATCATTTATCTGTTTGGGTTTTTTTTTTATTTTTATTTTCAGCATATCAATATATTAAATATTTTCAATTTTAAAAATGCGAAGAAATTTATACGAGGTATTTCGTTAAAATATAAAAATTGAAAACTTAATTTTGCTGTTTATTTTATAGCTGAAATTATAATTATGTTTTTGACTATAAGCTGCTAATGTATAATTTTATTAGATATCTTTAGTCGTAACAATATCTGATGTTATTACGCAAGTAAATAATCATTTAGTTTATTTTATATATCTTATTTTTTCTTTATTTTTTACTCTCGCTACGGTGTAATTTTGTAAGTGGGAGCTGGATTATGTAAGGAGCTATATTGTTTTCTTTACTTTTTAGTTGTTGTTTAATAATATATAAAGTATTTTGGAAATTTTGCGTGACTTATTTAATGAAAAACTTTTCTTTTCCT
Organism: Ophraella communa; assembly: GCA_035357415.1. Lineage (NCBI taxonomy): Eukaryota > Metazoa > Arthropoda > Insecta > Coleoptera > Chrysomelidae > Ophraella > Ophraella communa. Next base: position 21,694,001 of record CM068994.1, on the reverse strand, counting down.
TTTTACAATGCCAGATCTTTAATTAGCAAATTTGAGGATTTTAAAAATTTTCTGCTAAAAGGTGATTTTGATTTGATGGGAGTTACTAAGACGTGGTTATATGTAAATATTTCTACAGATCTCATTAATGTTGATGGGTTCAGGATTATTAGACTTGATAGAGGAACAAAAGGTGAAGGTTTTTCTTTATACTTAAAATCATTTTTATTATATGAAGTTTTGACATTAAGCTCTATTTATGATAATATTGAACAGCTTTGGATTAAAGTTTTTGTTAATAAGAAAAGGTTTTTGTTTGGAGTTATGTACAGACCAGCATGTAAAAATAAAACGATTTTATATTTATTTTTTAAAGATACTCTTGCTGAACTTGTTCTTTTCGGTAATAATATATTTTTTGGAGGAGATGTGCATATAGATTTATTGGATGGTTCTAGCTTGATGTCAGAAAGGTTTGTATCAACTATAGATTTATTTAATTTAAAACAAATAGTTGTTAAGCCCACAAGAGTAACCAGTCATACTCAAACATTACTTGATGTTGTTGTGATTCCTGTTGATGTTGACTTTATTAAATGTGAAGTCACAAAAATGCCAAAAATTTATAATGCAACTGAGTCAGATCACAGAATTACTTATAGTATTTTGAATTTAAAAGTGCATGGATCTAAGGACAAAATATGTAAATTTAGGAATCTAAAAAGAGTTGATCGTGACTTGGTACAAAATTTTTTGAAATTAAGTAATTTTGAAAATATATATTTTATAGATAATGTAGAAAACAAAGTAAGTTATTTCCACCAAATCATCATTAACATTTTCGATGTCTTGGCTCCGTTAAAAACTGTTAATATAAAAAAACCTGGTTGGCTCACAGATAATATAAAGCCAATGATATCTCTCCGCGATAAAGCATTTTCTAAATAAAAAAAAATCTATAGGTCATTGGAATTATTACAAAACATTAAGAAACTTAACGACTAATGCCATTAATTCTGAAAAAGGGATATATACAATACTGTGTAGATAATTACAAAAAAAAATCTAAAATTATGTCGCGAAAATTAAGAGAAATTAATGTGAGTAATAAATCTATAAATAAACCTTTGCCTCGAAACATTGTAAATAAACCTAATGATATTAATTATTATTTTTCAAATATTTCATTATTTTATAGTCCACCTAATAATAATTTAATCAATTTTTACAATACAAATCTTAAAACTAATTTCTCATCATTATTTTTTTTTTATGTGTGAATCAAAATATAGTATACAAAAATCTTGTAGATATCAAATCCAATGCCACGGGCGCCGATCAAATGAATGTCGAGATGTTTCTGTTGTGTTTTTCGTATATTTTACCAATTTTATCTCAAATTGTTAATACTTGCTTGTCTATACCGGTTTTCCTAGATCTGTGGAAACTATCAAAAGTTTTTTCTTTACCGAAAAAAGAAAATATATCCAATATAAATGACTTAAGACCTATTTCGATTTTATCAGTTTTATCTAAAGTTGTAGAGAAAATTATGCAATATCAAATAAATAAGCACATTAATAGTTACTCTTTATTGCCAGCTACCCAATTTAGATGTTAAGACTTTAAGATGTTACCGATACCTTGCTGAGCAATATTGACTATGGCAAAACTTCTGCACTCATTCTGCTTGACTATTCAAAGGCTTTTGATACCATCAATCATGAAATCTTACTGGCTATACTTCATTTTTGTGGCTTTTCAAATAGTGCTATCAATTTTCTGAGAAATTACCTTGATCGCAGACAACAATATGTCGAAACAGACGCGGGCATGTCATCAACAAATTTTATATCTTTTTTCACTGTATGCAGCGAATATCACTTCTCGCTTGGAACACTGTTAATGTTATTTTTACGCTGACAATACTCAATTAATATATTCTTTTGATCATTTGGATTACGTACAGGCTCAATATGAGATAAATTCTGACTTAGATTTATTAGCGTTCGAATCTAGACGACATAATTTATGTATAAATCCCTCCAAATCAGTAGTACTTTTCTTTGGTAAATATCGTCACGAGATGAAGGATAGAATTGAGGTCTTTTTAGCTGGTGAAGATATTGGTTGTGCTACTAGTGCTAGGAACCTTAAGTTATATACAGACTTAAGGTTTAAAAATCATCTTAACAAATGTCCTAAGAAAGCTTATATGAATTTGAAAATGTTATATCCGCATAGACTACTTTTACCGGAAAAAAACAAAATTTTACTTTCTGACTCGTTAGTATTAAGTCATTTTAATTAGGGACCGTGTTAAGAAAAATTAAGGATACGAAAGGTTTAAAATTCTTGCTTAAGATTTATTTATGGATCAGAAAATTTGATCATATATCTCACAAATTAATTCAGGCAAGATGGTTCAACATGAAAACAAGACGTCAGCTTCATTCAGCTACTATGTTTCATAAAATTATTATTTTTAAAACCCTAGCATATCTTTACAATAAAATAAGGTTTAGAATTGATGTACACAATGTAAATATTAGAACTCGTGGATTGATTTCCCCTCCTGCATATCGTACTACTATCTTTAAGAGATCTTTTTCTTTTTAAATATACAACGTATACAATAATATTTCTGATTCACTTAAATCTTAATATATATCTAGTTTTAAAAGAAAATATAAAGAACTTTTAAAAATGTAATTCCTTGCGTCACAGATACTTTAATGTTTAAAGACCTGGCTTTTTTTTCAATCTTATTATCTTTCAGTTTTCTTCCGTAAGTATTTTTGAGGCTATAGCAAACTCTCCTTATTCTTTTCATTTTTGTATATCTTATTATTATTGTGGGCACGTCGGCTTTCATCCCTCTATGGCCATTTTTTATGATTATATATTATTTTAATCATCAATTTAATTTATTCAGGCTATTTTGGTTGGTGGCGGACGTGCTTACTGCTTGCAAGGACGCCCCCTCGTAACAGTTTTTACTGCTTGGGCGTTCTTTTTTTATGTATTGTCAATTTTACTATGTACCGATTAATTAATTTACTTTTTTATGTTATTTGATGATATGTAAAATAAACGTTTATTTATTTATTTATTTATTAAATACCTTTATGAGCAAGCGTAACTGTAAATATAAGGAAAACTTTATTAAGGCAACGCACAAAAGTGATGTGCAATAACTCCCTAATTTGTTCATAACGAGCGCTGTCGATAACTTTTTAAGGTTTTTCTTCATAAACAATATTGAAACTGCTAAATATTATTTAATTAAATGCCACTTAAATATTGTGTTTGCTTATATACAAATATTTCAAATCATAATTTTATTACTATTTTTCCACATGAGCCGGACTGATGGCATGTGTTTCATTTAACTACGTGTAAATTTGTTGCAACTAAAAACTTTTATAATTTTTTAACGGACTTGTAAAAATTTTCCAGACTTTTAGAGTAGCCTTAGGAAATTGATCAGTATTATATATATTTTATCAATAGATTTTAATCATATCTAATGGGTATACCAAAAAACATCCTTAAAAGGTCTCTATTTATATCGTTGTTGAAATTTTTATTTAGTTTGTTAAGGCCTATTTCGATAGTACATTGTGTAAAAGGGGTAATGGTTAGCTGACTTGCCATGTTAAATTTTATGTCATTTTTAGCAGCTTGTTTTATTAAGCGTACCAGAGACCGTTCAATATAACCATTAAAATTTTTAATTTTTATTCTAATTAACATTTCTAATACTTGTTCAATTTTGTGGGATCCCATTGTACATGTTTCACTTTTTATTATATTATTTATTTAGCTACTGTCTGCTAATGTTATTGATTCAAGTAATATAGCTTTTGAACCTTTTATTCTTTTTAAGTACACCTTGACACCATCTATTCATTTGCTCTCGTTGTTGAGATAACTTAAAAATACTTCATTGAATTGGAGTCACAGGTACTCATTTATGTTGAGATTATCAACTATTTTTGTTGTTTACGAAATTGACTTTTAATTTGCATCTATTGCAATATTATGAAATTATTAGTAGTTTTTTTTGTATATGAGAATTCAAGATAAACTTGCAGTTATACTGGGAGTTATACCAAGTTTTTCTTTCCACACTTTTGTTTTAGTAGTATTATTATTTTATTAGAACATCGCCTTTCTTTTGATCTTTTTATCATCGTGTATTTTTATTATTACTTATTAATAAATGATATGTTATATAACAGTTTTGTTCCTTTGTTTAATAGTAATTCTGTAATAAATAAATAGCCAAAGCTCTGACTGATTTAAGTTACCAAATAATGAAATTAATAATGCCTACCTTGAGTATTTACTTTTCCCAACTTGCCAAATAAACTCTGTCAGTGTATTAGTTTGTTAAAACATAATTTCTAATAATTGCAAGTTTGTTAAATCAGCATTTACGTTCTCCATTTTTGTTTGCATGTTGTTGAGAAACAATATAATGAGAGAACTACAAACTGAATAATTACCGAATGATTCAACAAATCCAAACAATTATTGATAAATGTCCCTAAAGAGTGAATAATAAAGTAATATTTGGTAAACTTCCTAATAATTAGGATTTCATTCAATTAAGTGATTTTGAGCAATAAAACGTTATTTTTTGTATTGTTTTTCAGTGCACACAGAAATAGCTTAACTGCCGATCATGCATTTTATTCTATAATAAAAAAAATTCATTGTAACTAAAAAATAATTATTGTAATATTTAAATATTCGATAATAGTATAATAAGCATAATATCAACAGAAGTTGTTAAATATAAGTTAATCAAGTAATTTTTATTCTATTGTATTATTTCATTATATATTTTGTGTATTGGTAAGAGAATTTCAAGTTAGAAATAATTTTTATTATGCAATGTATCAATATTAAATCTTGTACATAAATATGTTATTTAAACCTACCAGAAACTTCGAGAAACTAAGTATATAATGTGTAAAAAAGAGACAGATATAGTTTTACTATGTTGTGATCTGGAAAAATCGACAACAGACGAAGTGAGTATATCTAGTCATATATAGGAAAGAGAGAGATGCATAAAGTGTTCTTAGAAAATGGTTAATCTATTAAACATTCACGAAGTTTCTGGGAAGTTTGAAACCTATAGAAGGACCAGAGGTCGTAGGTGTAGTAGTATGCTTAGTATGCTTTGTTGTGAATAGACGTGTCTTAGATCGTGCGCTAAAAGTTCATTAAAACTGGAAGACATCGTGAACCCGTGAACTGCGTTTATATTTGTTTCTAAGTGCTTAAAATTATTAGATTCTTATTATCGAACATTACTTAAGTGTTAAAAATTACAATGTCTACACGGCAACAACAGAAGAAAAGTTAAGACAGTGACCAACTGCACTCAGCAATTAAGTCTGCAGTGATTAAATTTTGTATGTCGGAGATTTTCATAACACACTTAAGTGATGTAATATTTGAAATCATCTCTAAAAAAGTAAAAGAAGAATTTAATCACTTAAAAACTCAAGTAAATGATGTACAGAAAGTTATAGATGGTCAAACTGCTGAACTTAAATATCTGGTTGATAATAATGAGAAGCATGAGAAGTATATCAAAAGAAATAATATTTTTATCTTTAATGTGGAAGAAACTGCAAATGAAAACTATTTAGAAAAAGTTATAAACATTTTTAAAACATATATGAAACTCGAAACTAAAAACCTTAATGTAGAAAGCAGCTTCAGATTGGGAAAACCGAATAATAAAATTCGTCCAATATTAATTAAATTTTCAAGTAATTAGCACAAACAACTAACTTTAATGAACATAAAACTTTTAAAGGTACAAAATACATTTTACATGAAGATTTAACGAAACAACAACTGCAACTGCTGAAAGTGACAATATAAAAAGTTGGGAAGAAGGAAAATGTTTGGACAACTGCCAACTGCATTTTTATCAAAATGGCTGATGGTAGAATTGAGAAAATTACTTCCATTGCTGATCTGGTATAGGTAAAAACAGTATTATAAAAATGAGGATTTATTTATGTGTTTCTTTTTATTATTATTTGTTTCTTTTGTTAATATTTTTGGTTTATATTTACTAGATATTCTACCAAAGTTATATGTTAGGTTCATTATTATTAAAATATTAGCTCATGAGTGTAATTAAGATTCGTTTCAAATACACAAATTACCGGTTTATTTATAAACTAATTAGTAGTTTTTTTTTATTTTTACTTGTTTTACTTTTATTTGATTGTTATTTTACAAAAACCTTGTGTTAAATAATAATATAACCGATGATGACATTTATGGGTAAAGCATATTTAGAAAAGATCGGGATGGTTTGGGAGAAGGTTTGTGTATTTATATTAATAGTAAAATACAAGGTAAAAAATTGAATTACTCGGGAATATTTTCAGAGTAACTGTGGGTTAATTTAAAAATTAAAAACAAATCTATTGCTATTGCGGCAGTATATAGGCCTTAATTCTTTTATTGATGAAATGGAGGATATACTATGCTTTGTTCATCCTTCGATTGATAAAATTATATGTGGTGGAGATTTTAATGTAGATTAAGTGGTTGAGAAGTTTTCATCAATGCTAGGTTATTTCGGGATTCGCCAGATTATGGAAGCTCCCACAAGAATAACATCTACCACAGCAACTTTATTAAATACCATTTTAACGTCACATAATTAGATTGTTGAAAAGAGTATTATTCACCTTTCAAAAAATATAAGCGATCATGACCTACCTACATGTAAAATAAATTTAAAAATTAAGAAAGTCATTCCAAAGGAAGTAACCTATCGTTCCTTTAACTTTTTTGATGATGCAAGTTTTAAGAATGATTTACTTACTACATCTTTTTTTAGGATTTATGATCTAGAGAATGTTGATAAAAAAATTGCGTTTACAGTAAATTGCCTAGTGAACTTGTTTGATCGTCATGCGCCGTTGGTAACATCTCGTGTAACTAAACCTAGGGCTCCGTGGTTAACTGATACCATCAAACAAATGATACGAATACGGGAAAAAGCTTTGCTCAAATATAAAAATACAAAGTTAGAATGTCATTTGCAATTTTATAAGGATATTAGAAATTACACTAGTTCTGCTTTTGATCGCGAGAAAAAATCATTTTTTACATTTCAATTTAATAATAGAAATTTAAAAAACATATGGAAAACCCTAGGTGAGAAGGCCAACATCACCACACTAGAGCCCAAAACCACGCTGAAGTTTAGGGACCTAGACTGCCTGACAACGACGGAGGAAGTTCGAGAAGCAGTAAATGGCAGATTAGGAGAGGCTAGCGACGAAGCAAAGATCACCCTCACCAAGCCCAACGGCAGAGGACTGACAATGGCTATCGTTCAGTTGAACGAACGTCAAGCCCTCAAACTACTAGAGGCAGGTAAGATAGGGATCGGCTGGATCAATAGCAGGATCAGACGCAGGGTGGAAGTCAACCGATGCTTCAAATGCTTCGGATACGGTCACCGCCAGACAGCATGCCCAGGCCCAGGAGAGCTGAAGGTCTTTGCATTAACAGCGGGGAAAAAGGCCATCAAAGAAAATATTGCAAGAGTGCTGCAAGGTGCTTCCTCTGCACAGGCGAACCCACTAGTCGGAGCCATGTCTCTGGGGCCGGCGCCTGCGCGACATTCAGGAAGGCACTAGGACAGGCAAGGAAAAATAAATGACCAAGATTCTTCAAGGTAACATTCATCGAAGCAGAACGGCAGACGACCTCCTCATCCAACTTCAACTGGACACCGGAGCCGATCTGCTATTTATTAGCGAACAGTACCGGGACTAGGAATGCGCCGGGTGGTACAGGGACACACTCGGCACCGCAGCTATATCGATTCCGGACACGACTAGGATCGTCGTTCAAAACCATGGAGACGGGAGCGGATAAGTGTGGGCAAAGTGCGGCACTATCACCTACGTGAGCTGCTATCTCACACCAAACGAACCGATAGCGGACTTCCAGGGCAAGCTTGACAACCTGGAAGAGGATCTACGGGAAATGAGAGGATCCATAATCCTGGGAGGAGACGTCAACGCCAAAGCCGTGGAATGGGGTATGGAATACACCGATTCACGAGGGAGACGTATATTGGACATGGCGGCCAGACTGGGACTCAGTGTAGTGAACGTGGGAGACACAACCACGTTCAGAAGACCAGGCTACGGGGAGACGATACCCGACATCACACTGGCCTCGGAGGACATTGTGCGGGACATCGTCGACTGGAGGGTCATGGAAGACTACACCGAAAGCGACCACCAGTACATAAGCTACAGCTTGGCAAGAGACCAGCTGATCAGGCGAAACCCCGCTCCGTCAGGCCCTCGATGGAACGTGGCGAAGTTGAACGAAGAAGCCTTGGCTCTTGCCATAATCCAGGGAAAGGACGCAGTGATGGAATGCCCAGGTTCGGCGGAAGCAGTCGCGGATGCGACTATGACTCTAATACGTCGGGCCTGCGACGTTTCTATGCCAAGGAGGAGAAAAACCCGGGGGAATAGAAGATCCGCATATTGGTGGAACGACGAGATCGCGACTCTCCGAAAAAGATGCTTGCAGCTTAGACGGAGGATAACAAGAGTGAGACGATGAGATCCGAACGCGGCAGAACTAGAGGCGGAAGACTTTAGGAACGCCAAGAGAGATCTTAAGAACGCCATCTACAGAAGTAAGAAGCTCAAGTGGGAGGAGCTGAGGCAGGCAGGCAGCATGGCTTCAGGAAGGGCCACACCACGGTCGACGCCGTAGCGCAGGTGGTGGAGACCTTCGAAGCCGCTCAACGGGGAAATCATTATTGGAGGCCCCTGGTGATGCTAGTTACGTTGGACGTAAGAAACGCCTTCAACTCGGCGAGGTGGGACGTCATTTTGGACGCCCTCCGCACCAAGTTCAACACGCCACCCTATCTACATAGGATGGTACGCAGCTACTTAAGCGATAGACAGTTGATCTACGACACAGCAGGCGGGCCGTGTACGAAGAAGATAACAGCGGGAGCAGCACAGGGGTCCATCTTGGGCCCAGACCTATGGAATGTGTCCTATGACGGGATCCTCCGAATGGAGCTTCCGCAAGATGCGTACCTGCTAGGATACGCAGACACATAGCGGCAGTCATCCTAGCACGTGACGAGGTGGATGCCCAGAGAATGCTCAACCAGGTAATGCGGAAGAGTAAGTAGATGGATGGACGAACACGGCCTGGCCCTGGCAACGGAGAAGACCGAGGTCGTTCTACTGACCAGGAGACGAACCCCTAGGGAGATCGAGATGACAGTGAATACGGAAATCATATCCACCAAGACTTCAGTGAAATACCTCGGACTGCGGCTGGACAGCAAGATGACCTTCTGGGAACAGATCAGGACATCGAGCGACAAGGCTGCTGAGGTAACAACGAAGCTGAGTCGACTTATGGCGAACGTAGGAGGACCAACGACAAGTAAACGCCGGCTATTGATGACCGTCACCCACTCCATACTATTGTATGAAAGCGAAATCTGGGCTGACGCTTTACAGCAAGACAAGTACAGGAAGCGGATGGCTTCAGTACAACGACGGGGAGCTCTCATGATCGCCAGCTCATACCGGACGGTTTCCGAACCGGCGGTGCTGGTGATTGCGGGAGTGACACCGATAGACCTATTGACCCAGGAAAAGAGGAGAGTCTACTAGACTCGAGGAGAGGTCGGTGCAAGACAGGCACGGGCAGATGCTAAAGCGCTCACACGACAAAGCTGGCAAGAGCGCTGGCAGAACGAGACGAGAGGCCGCTGGACTGCCAGACTCATCCGCAACATCGAGGAGTGGATGGATCGAGACCTACTATCTCACCCAATTTTTTAGCGGAAACGGGTATTTCAACGCATACCTGACTAGAAGGGGTAAAGTAGAGGACGCGGCATGTCAATACCAGGACTCTACAGAAGACGATGCTCACCACACCTTCTTCGAGTGCGAGAGGTGGAACGAGTATAGACAAGCGCTACAAGAAGAAGTAGGACCTTTGACGCCGGATAAGGTCGTGGAAACGATGCTGTCTGGAAACAACCACTGGCAGAAGATCGCCGTATTCGTCGAAAAGATACTCAAGGAGAAGAAGAGCAAGACCCAAGCAATGGAGGCACCCAATCGCAGCTAAATACGAGGTGCTATCCTGAAGTAATGCAACCAGTGGTTCCGGGATGGATTCTACACTTGAGAAAGTGAGGTTTTTTAGTGGGTGCAAGCCCTGATGGTGCGTTAGGCATTTTTCCTCACCCAAAAAAAAAAAATTATTATTATTATTATTGGAAGTCAGACATAGAAGATCAGTCAGTGTGAACAGTCAATTAGAACAAAGTAAGCAAACAGTTTTTTTAAAGTAGTTAAACTAAAGTGTTAAATAGTGACCGTAAGAATACAAATTAAAGTATTCAAGGAGTAAAACAAACTGCTAAAAAGTGACAATAAAAAACTAATCAAAAATGTATTTAAAATACATTTTCGGCGTATGAAAAAGGAGAAAGTATGAGTGTACTTACTGTTTATTATGCAATTAAAAGAACTATAATCCAACAAGCATGGAACTATATCCATTTGGAGGAAAAAACAAGAAACAATTATATTACACAAGAAACCAAACGTGTAACAATCACGAGAATTTGCCAAAGTCGGATGTTCCACGAATACCTTCGTTGGTTTCCGTTTTTCGTAGAGCGACTATAGATTTTTTCCACCAATCAGGCAGCAGGACTCTACGTGTATTAAGGTCAGATAAAATTGTAAACATTTTAAAATTTTTGTAGTAGTTAGTTAGGTTTTATAATTTAAAAACAAAAGAATTTATTTCATTTTCGATAATTACTATATTTCGATAATAACTTACTTACCATTACATAAATAACATTAATTAATTTAGCACAAATTCAACATCAAGTAAGTTCTTTTATAATTAATAAAAGGCCTTTCTTTTTTCTTATTTTTACTAATTAGTTTCATTATTAAACTTTCAATATTACTGTTTTAACTTAACTCTTTCAGTAATAAATTTGTAATTATAATTAATCAAATTTTATTCAAATATCTTCTACCTAATAATCCAACTAGAAACTTGCAGATCAAAGCACCCCTGAGAAAAAGAAGATTTTGTTGCTATATTACATTTAAATAATAATATCAAATATAAATCAATCAAATTTATAAATAAATAAATACATATCAAATAATCATTAAATCATAATATTCATTACACTATATTTGCATTTGTTTTGTTTCTTATAAAAGACGTACCGGCAACTTAAAGCTTTAAAATTGTATGACAACTCAATAAACAGTTAGTAGAAAAGAGATAATTTTATCTGCCGTTTTAAAATAGCTTCTGCAAATTTTTTTCAATTCCCGGGTCTTTGACTTTTTAATATTTCGGATTTTGGTATATCGAATAAACAGTTTTTCAACCAACATTCACCACGGTTTACCACTTGCCAATTTTTTTTTTTATTTAAGCAAAGATTAACTATTTCATTTTATCTTTATCAAGTCTTTAAATAATAGTATTTTTAGGTAGTTTGTTCATAAATCATAGCAATTTATTATATTTCTAGCGAGTTAATACGAGATTTCCATGTTTTAAATCAGCTAACTGCACTTTAAATCTAGCTTTCACCGATCTTTTAGGATTCCCAGTCACAATCATTATACGTTATTTGGTTTTTCCGATTCAGTAATTTCCTAAGAAATAATTTCGGCTAATTTTAGTTTCATGAAGCAAACTCAATCCCATTAAACCGTAAATTACATTCACTTTTTTGATATACTGAGGGTAAAAAGTTACCAATATTAATTTTTTGTCGTTGTGTTATAGTAGAACAAAAGAGGTTGCATAAAGAGATTTCTTTAAACTGTTGGCTATTAGTTAGCCTATTTTCTGCTATTTTCTCACTATAATCGTCAATTACATCTAAACCTAATTAAAAAGAAATAATAAACAACTATTCGTTTAAACTTAACTTTTAAACCACAATGACAGCTGTTTTGCTAAAATTAGCTTCGTCAGATTGACATATTGACGTTATATTTTGTTTGTTTGTGGGTACCTGATGTTAATTAAGTAGTATTAAGGCTAGATTTCACAGTTATACTGATCTTAGAAAGAATTTTATCCAGGATAATTCATTAGAGCTAATAACATCTAGGCATAGTTATGTCTTATTACCTATATACTTGACCTAGCCTTAATACTATTTATTTATCATTAGGTAGCTACAAACAAACAAATTGTAACTTTATTATGTCAATCTAACTATGCACTCATTGTAATATAAAAGCCAGGTTTAAATGAATAGTTATTTATTATTCTAAGTAAGATGGACTTCCACAGAGTAAGGGTTAATACAAAAAAATTAAATCCTAATTAATTTATCTATTTTTTACAACTAAGACTTTTTTCCCACATTTGCTTGACTAAAGTGCCATTTTTACTCCCAATGGACCAATATTTTTTCAATCCTAGCGTCGAAATGATAATAAATTAAGATATAATTAGATCCTATTAAAATTTTAACCGTATAATTATAAAGATTATATTATTTTATTTTATTCAATTAATTGAATTTAATTAAATGAATTCCACACGTTAGGCGCCATATTCCAAGCATTTTATTGTTTTATTTCTTTAATTTAATTTATTTAATTAGACTAGATTAATTGAATTCAACACGTAGCCATTCATTCACGTTTTTGATTTAGGATATTTTGCTGATTTGGCTGATGCTCATGTTGCTCAACATTATATTTTTTTAAACTGTATTGGAAATATTCCCACAATTTGTAATATTTTTATAACTTTAAATTTCGTTAGTATAAAATACTTTTTAAATAAAGTTTAAAAATTTTTAATTTAAAGAATTCATTAAAAACGTACATATAAATTGCTAACAGTTTGAAATCTCGTTAATAATAAAAAGTAACTTTTTAAAAAATACACAGGTGCGACACTGTGTTAAAAAGCAATCAATCCCATAATTTATTTAAAGACAAGCCCCCACCATAAAGATGCGATAACTTCGCGAGTGTAATCCGTTTCTCATTGAAGTAAATTAAACAGAGTTATGAGAACATTCCTCAAGAAAAAGGATTTCTATTTAATATGAATGGACCGATTCGAATTCCATTAAAGTTAAATGAATTGAAAAGATAAACGTTTTAAAGCTTTTTTAAATCTAGAACAATATTCAATCTATTTAAAGGCAGACAGCTATTTGTCTATTGATTTGCATTTTTCTTTATTGTTAATTAATTGAAAAGAAAAAATTCTTTTACATCTTTTAAAAAGGTTGTATTTTTAATAACCTGTCAAGAAAAACTTAAAAGCAGAATTGTTGCGTTTATTTATAAAGGATACCAATGAATAACAAACTAAAGTAGGTACTCGGATCTACCTTTTGGTCTAAGGAAAAACATTAAAATTCAAAGTCTTCTACATAAAAAATGAATTAATTTAAGTAACAGAATAGTATATTACTTTATGAGGCGGAGAAGCGTGACTTTTCTTGACGCGCCCGATATTACGCGCCGAACGAGGTGAGGCAAGTCAAGGGCAAGTCATGCTTCTTTGCCGAATAAAGCATACTATTTTTTCTTCAAACATAGCAATGTTTAACCATAAATAGTACAATTCATACGCTATTTTCACTCGAAATTAACTGTGACAACTATCAAAGCCGTTTAGAAATAAAAATAATTAAGTCGTCGGTGGGATTTGCGTCTCCCTGGTTACAGTTGTTTGACAGTTATTTTATGCTATTAAAGACAGCTTATTGTTGTTGCAACCGCAAGCGCAAATTTAGTGCGAAAATGGAAAACCTAAACGAAATTGAGTCCGCGACTAATGATGCAGTAGCACGTTTTGGGCCAACATCGGGAATGATTGCTAAAAGTTGTGCTCGACTATCAGTATCATCAACAGTTACCAATGCGTATCAAGAGTCGAGAACATTTTTGCACGTTTTTAATTTTGAAAATGCTTTAATAGCTTTATTAATTGTAGGTAGCTAAAGTATATTATATTTGATATATTTCTTGTAAAATGTAAAATATTGTTAATATTGTTATAATATTGTTATAAGTATTATAAGTTTTATAAGTAAGCAAATTTAAAAGTAATTTTAAATAACCAATAAATAGAAATGCTGCCTATTTGTAAGCATAATAGTTTTTAATCATCAAAGATAGGGAGTGCTCCACAATTGGTTTTGTACGGTAAAGCTGATTTTAAACAAAAATCTACCCAGGAAAATCCGTTGTGACTAATAATATGTAGGCTTTGCCTTAAAAAAAGGATACCTTCACAAAAAGTAAATAAATATTACTTCCAACAGGGGGTACTATTATCACCTCTATAGGATGTCCTAGTAGACAGCCTCTTACACAATATAGAAGCCAAACTTTACAAAAATCATTAGGGAACATACAGGTGTTGAAAAAAGGATCTAGCAGTAGTTTTGCAAAATCCACCTTTTAAAACTTTGCAATTATAAAACTGCAACTTAGTCTAAGATCATTTGAATTTAAAGGGGTATATTTTGTATGTCTCAAAGGCAAAAAATGAGTAGCCAATTTTAATCGATGGTATACTTGAAACACCACAGAGTAAATCAATTGAAGGTACATAGTACATTAACGCATGGGGGAGAAGGTACAAAAACAATTTGGTGCCCTACCCCAAAAACTATGCTATTTCTATGCCTATTTTAATTTTTTTATAATTCGGTCCCCTCAACTAATTTTGGATAATCTGGGGTGTTTACTACCGAATTTGGCATACATAATGAGATAACCTCAAGTAACTAAAAACACTACACCCCAAAGTATTAAGGGTTATTACAAAAGAATCATCGAGTTTTAAAAATGTATATTTCTAAAGGTATTACAGATATAATATCAAATGACATATCACTAGAAAAGGAAAATGTTCAAGTTTAAAACGCGCGCTTGCGAACGCCGCTTTACCTGCCCAGGTAGCGCCACGAACTCAGTATACAAAATGGCGACTATGCAACAGAAAGCGTTTTGTGTATTAAAGTACGCGCGATGTTTATCGGTTGTTACAGTGCAACGTGCATTCCGACGACGGTACGGAACTGATTCTCCAGGTCATCAGAGCATTCTACGATGGTATCGACAATTCAAGAACACAGGTTCCATTAGTAAACGTAAAAGTACCGGAAGACCACGAGTTCCTGACGAAACGGTGGACGCACTTAGACTAAGTTTCACGCGTTCTCCGCAAAAGTCCACTAGCAGAGCAAGACGGGAACTTGGTATTCCCCAGCCAACCGCATGGAAAATTTTGCGAAAACGATTGCAATTCAAACCGTACCGTCTACAGATGCTACAAAGCTTACGACCTGACGATGAAGTGATTTTTGTTCAGCCATGCAGGAGGCAATGGAAAACGACGAGTTTTCTAATCGCCTGGTATTCTGCGACGAGCAACATTTCATTTAAGTGGAAGGGTGAACCGTCATAACATTCGGATATGGGGCACGGAAAATCCTCATATGACTGTGCAACATGAAAGGGATTCTCCAAAATTGAATGTCTTCTGTGCAATATCCAAAAATAAAGTGTATGGGACTTTTTTCTTTCATGAAAACACTGTGACTGATATATCCTACCTAGATATGTTGCAGTTGTGGTTATTTCCGCAACTAACAGAAGATTCTAACAACTTCATATTCCAAGATGGAGCTCCGCCTCACTGGCATAATGAGGTGCGTCGGTATTTAAACGAGGAACTGCCTCACCGTTGGATTGGCCGAGGTACTGCACAAGATTTGGTATTGTTCGCGTGGCCTCCCAGGTCTCTTGACCTAACACCATGCGATTTTTACTTTTGGGGTTGCATTAAAGATAAGGTTTACATACCACCTCTGCCAACAACATTGGGTGAACTCCAAGAACGCATTACTACTGTTATTAACAATATCGATGGAGGCACATTGCAGCGTGTATGGGACGAACTGGACTATCGTTTGGACATATATGTCGTGAGACGCAAGGAGCCCATATCGAACATTTGTAATAACATGCAGAAAATCTTTAATATTTTACCTTTTCATTCACATGTCACTTACTGTTATAGGTATATGTACTACCTTCAGAAATATATATTTTTAAAACCCTAGTTTAAAATCTGAATGAGGACGATGATGATACTATATTGAATTTGGAGTATAAAACGTATAAAAATATATAATAAAACCAATTTTTTTAAAACAATAAAAATTTAAAATTTTATTTTAAACCAATTTTATATTCATACTTCATATTTGCGAAGCTCCGTAAATCTTACAACCTCACAAACTGTCAAATAAATTAAGATTTAGTTCTTATCAAGTGGTCCCTGTATTTGTCTACCTTAGTTTATAATAAATAACTTTACTACCTCAACGAAAGTCAATAAAGTTAGGTATTCTAAAGAATATTAAGATTTTAATGATTATAGTTTAATTGATTTGTCTATAAATTTTAACTGATTAATTTGTATTTATAAATTTGATATCGATTAATATTTGATATTATTTAAATGTTCTAATAGTAGCCAGATCTTCTTTTTCTCAAGGGTGTTTTGTTCTGCTAGCTTCTAGTTGGACTATTAGGTGTATATGAATGAAAAATTAATTAATTAAAATTACAAATTTATTATAAAAAGAGTTTAGTTAAAACATTAATACATTGAATGTTTAATAATGAAACTAATTAGTAGGAAAAATAAGAAAAAAAGGCCTTTTATTAACTAGAAAAGAACTTCTTGATGTTGATATTGTACTAAATTAATTAATGTTATTTATGTAATGGTAAATAAGTTATTATAGAAATATAGTAATTATAATATAATTATCATATAAATTCTTTTGTTTTTAAATTATAAAACCTAACTAACTACTACAAAAATTCAAAATGTTTACAATGTTATCTGACCTTAATACACGTAGAGTCCTGCTGTCTGATTGGTGGAAAAAATCCGTGGTCGCTCTATGAAAAAAGCAAACTAACGAAGGTATACGTGGAATCTTCGACTGTTGAAAAATGTGGTTGTTGGACCTTTGGTTTCTTGTGTAATATAATTGTTCTTTGTTTGTTCCTCAAAATGAATGATCTTCTATGGCTGACTTCTAATAATATACTTCCCCCAACGACCTCTGCTCAAGTCCTTTTATAGGTTTGAAACCTTCCAAAAACTTCCTTTTTTGGTTCTATGAATTAGTCATTTCCAGAAAACTATGTTTATCTCTCTCTTTCCTATATATGACTAGACATACTCACTTTATCTACTGTCGATCTACTAGATAGTAGAAATATATTGTAATGATTAAAAATTAAATTAAAATTATCTTACCTTATTTATTAGAACAATCCATGTTTTATAAAGAAAAAGGATATATGATAATAATAATAGTCTTCAGTAAAATGAATTTCAAAGCTTCTTTTATTCTGAATTATACACATTAACTAGGTACACTGAATAAACTTGAGTCCAACAATAATTTGAGTTTGAAAACACTATAATTCAGTAGTCTGGTTGGGTCATCTTTGTCTTAGATGTCGAATCATGCATCAAGTTCAAGTTACCTAAAAACCAATAAAAAAGTAAACATATTAGTAACAACAAGTAATATTTAAGTATCATTATTAGAACAAGTTTTGTTAGAAATATAAAATGAAAATAACAAGTTAAGTTTAATATCAACAAAACAAGAAGTGTTGTTATTATAAAGTATGAACAAACAACAATACCAAAAGAAACTAATAGTTAATGATCCATACAAATAAATAAGCCATAATTAAGTTTGTAATAGAATAATGAAAGTACTTACAGATAGTAATGGTCTATGATTTCAACATCCATAATAGTGGGTATAACATTGAGAATTCCAGTATTTGAATATACCTAAAAACATTCAATTTATTAAATAACAACATATGTAATATAAACAAACAAACATGTGATTTATAAATTGTGAGTGACAGGGTGAAACCCAAATAGAAACAGTGATAGTGCACCCGAATCTATAAAGTGATAGGACACTAGTAATCAAACTATCGGACATAAAAATTATGTTTAAACAAGTAATGGAAGTGATAGGACACTATAAATAAACAATATGTATTAGATATAAGGTATGAAATGTGAAATTGCAATGTGAAAGGACACTGGAGATTATGGTTGCAAAATACCAGAACAGTATGAAATTTGTTATTATTATTATTTGTATAGGTTATTAATATGTTTTACACTAAAGTTTTGTATGTTATAGAGTAGAAATGTTTGTTAATCAAGTAATTTAATTTAAATTTGTATATAAAAATGGCGGAAATTAAGTAATTTATAAGAAAGTTATAGAATATTAGCCATAGAAAACAATATCCATAAACATTTCAAACAATAAGGAATGTAATTATGTTAAAATTTATTAGATGTTAAATGTTTTAGCTCATAATTTTTTTCAAATTTCATTTTGATCAATAAGTGGTAGCTGTCACTTCGCTAAAGTTTAATTATCACCCAACATAAGGATCAATAAAGTAATATTAATTAAATAGATTTAACAGAAAATTACAAAAAATTGCCTAGGAAAACAGTTGAATTTCAACAATTTAAGTCTAATATGTCAATCTGTAAGAAAGGGTATAAATTCTGCGGATTTCTTTGTTTTGTAGTCAGTTACATTTTATTCAAAGGCCGAACCTATGCACAAATGTAGAAACAAAAGAGAAATTAGACTTTAATGGCGGCTTAGTTAGCAGATATAACAAATTGATATCCCCACCAATTTAACTGTCAATTGGAAAAATTGTATATTATGTCATTATTTATGGAACTATTGGAATAAATCAAACCTATTTATGAAAATTGGAGACGGAATAAATAATTAATCACCTGTATTTTGTTGTATCCTTAAATAATCCAATAAAATTTCCACGTGCCACTACACGATGTTCAATGTGGTAGACAACTCACGCCATGACGTGATGCCTAGAACTCGATTCTCGACAATTTGAAGTTTGAAGTGTAAAGCGCAGGTACCAAATTCAATAGAAGAAAACTATACGGTATGTTTTTAAAATAAAGTTAAATTACAATAAACATTAATCTCTCAACTATTAAAACTTTAAGTCACATGTTTCAATTATTTTTTTGTGAAATAAATTGAATGTTTTTATAACGTTATATTAAAACCAATATAAATATAAAATCGAGTTAAAAGTTAAATGTTAAATCGATTAACGACTTATTTTAAAATATCGAAGTCATAGAATTAGAATAAACAAATTGAATAAACAGGGTCGTATTTTAAAATTTTTGAATCACATTTCCAAGTTAATTTAATTTTGATTAATATAAATTTGAACCGACTACTGACTAATAGTTCTCATGTGCATAAAATTTTATGCCGGGTAGATCATAAAATAATTTATTATTATTATTATTATTATTATTATTATTATTATTATTATTATTATTATTATTATTATTATTATTATTATTATTATTATTATTATTATTATTATTATTATTATTATTATTATTATTATTATTATTATTATTATTATTATTATTATTATTATTATTATTATTATTATTATTATTATTATTATTATTATTATTATTATTATTATTATTATTATTATCAAAAGACTTACGAGTATGCACTTACTCAGCTTTCGCTGGTAATATTTACCTATCCCGAGCGTAAACGCAAATAGGATTAGGCTCAAAATTTACATATTTAAAAATTTCCGAGCAGTGTGACATGTATTTAAAATTGCCGCTTTTTGCAAGTCAATAAAAGTGTTTTTACGAAGATCGAGTTTTTTAAGACTGTCTTCAAGACTTTTGGGAATGAGTCCAGTTGATGATACGATGATCGGTACCACCTCCACTTTTTCTGCATGCCATATTTGTCCTACTTCTATAGCAAGATTGGTGTACTTTACTATTTTTTTAATATATTTGTCTAAAATAGTGTTATTGTTTGGAATCTCAATATCGACTAACAGCACCGATTTAGCTTTTTTATCCACTACTACAATGTCGGGTCGATTATTCGTCAACTGTCTATCGGTGATAATGGAGTAGAGTCTAAAATCTGCATTCTCGAGCACTGCCTGTGGATTATACTTGTAATACGGTGTATAGGTATTCAGCAGTCCATATTTGTTGGCCAGTTTCTGATGGATAATATTACACAGCTGGTTATGCCTACGTAAATAATCCGTGTTGGCTATGGTTGAACATCCTGATGTGATGTGTTGTATGGTTTCCGACGTTTGTTGGCACCGTCTATACTTGTCCGATGTAATAGTTGGGTCTCTGATAACAAATTTTTTGTAATTGTTAGTACTAATTACTTGATCCTGAATGGCCATCATAAATCCTGTCTCTGGAAACAAGGTATCAATGTGTGGTTGGTTTAGGTCGTGATGATGTCGACCATGTAGAGCTTTTTGGGCCCATTTTACTTGTTTTTCAGCATCAGTTGTTATGTCTAAATCCATATTAAGGTCTGCTAAATTTAGAGGCGAGTATTTCTTATCTGCTCCTATGACAGATTTATGTAAGTTCGATGACAGTGATTTGGTAACAAAGAAATCTCGTAATTTATTTATCTGTTTGTTGTGTAGATTTATTATGTCGCATAAAGCTCTTCCTCCCTCCTTTCTCGGTAGTGTTGTTCTAAGCACTGACGATGTTGGATGGTGACATCTGTACTTTGTCATCATAGTTCGGGTTGTTCTCTGAATATCTTCCAATTCGGTTTTTGTCCATTGTAAAATACCGAAAGAATAGGTCAATACAGGTACGGCATATGTATTAATAGCTCGGTTTAGATGCCCTGCGTTCAACTCAGATTTTAGTAGGGAACTTACCCTTTGTGAAAACTCATCCCTAATTTTAGCCTTGGACTGTTTTTGGTCTAACAATCTGGCTTGTTGAAATCCCAAGTATTTTTAGGTTTCCCCATTCTGCATGGCAGCGATTATATCTCCATTAGGGAGGGCCAAATCTCCATTGATAATTTTTCCCTTTTCGATGTTTAAAGTACGGCACTTATCTAAACCAAATTCCATGTGTATATCACTGGAGAACCTTTCAGTTATATTCAGAAGATTTGTTGATTGGAAGCAAAAATTTTGATGTCATCCACATAAAGGAGACGGGAAACGGTGCAGTTGGTGTTTCTATTAGTCTTAAGATTGAAGCCATATTTTGTGTCGTTAAGCATGTTAGAAAGTGGATTCATTGCCAAACAGAACAACAGTGGACTAACTAAGTCACCTTGGAATATTCCTCTGCGAATAGCAATTTCATCGGTTTTAAAATGCTGACCATTTACATTTAACTGAAGATTTGTTCTCCATTGTTTCATCGATGCTTCAAGAAAAGTAACTATGCTAGGGTGTACTTTGTAGATGTTTAAAACACGTATAAGCCAGGAATGAGTTACGCTATTAAATGCCTTACGGTAGTCTACAAAGCAGTCGAGATGTTGCGACATTGCTTTTGTGCTTGCCTTAGGATCACAGAGTCAATAACAAGTTGTTCTTTGCATCCCTGGTGACCACGTTTACATCCCTTTTGCTCCTCTGCCAAGATGTTATTTTGGTCAACATGCCTGTAAATTCGGTTAGTAATGCAAGATGTTAATATCTTGTAAAGCGTTGTAAGACATGTGATTGGTCTATACTGCGAAGGATCCTCTGTGTTAGCTGTTTTGGGAAGCATACGGGTTAAACCATGAGTGAGAAAGGCTGGAATGTCTTCTGGATGTTGAAGAATGTGTGTAAATGTTGATGCCATAACCTCGTGTAAGTGGTCAAATTTTTTGTACCAGAAATTTTGGATATTATCAATTCCTGGAGCTATCCAACTATTAGTTTCTCCTACTGCTTGGTTTACTTCAGCTGTTGTTATGTTATTAAACAACATTGGAGCAATATTTAGTTTGTCCGTCTCGTATTCTATCCATGCTGCATTCTCGTTGTGTTTTTGAGGATTGGACCATATTGAAGACCAATAGTCAGTAAGGTCATTCTTACTTGGAAGATTGCGGTAGTTGTTTGTTCCGGCACTACTAAGTTGTCTGTAGAACAGCCTTTCATTGGTGTTAAATAAGTGGTTTTGCTGTTTCTTTTTAGTGCATTTGACGTAACGAGACAATCGTTTGGATTTCGCCCTTAGCTTTTGCCTAAGAAGATCCATATATGAACATAAGTGTTCCTTATACTTTGGATGTCCTGTGTTGGTTTTAATTTTCTTAAGAATTTTCTTGACCCTATTAGTTAGGCGTCTGGACGGTTTGGTGTTGTTGTTAAATTCTGTAAGTTGTCCCAATTTCTTCCTTATGTCATTAATGGACTTCTCAAGTCGCTATTGCCACCAAGGTTTATATGGCTTCTGCTTTTCAGTACACTTTTTGTTCGGAAACCGGACTTGTTGATTGTGACTTCGGATAACTGCAACTGCACCACAGTAGATAAGGGTGTGTATCTCTTCCAGAGTACGGTAGTTCTTGGCACGATCATTTAAGAGTAAATTAATGACTGCTAGAATCCTATTGGTGTTCTTATTCGTTTTGAGTTTGGGCAATATTGGTCGGTGAATTGGGTTGCTACCATCAAATTCTAATATTGCTTTAGAGAGTTCGGCAACAACATTTTGCTTCGTCGGGTTGTGTGTTACTGTCTGTGTTTGGGTTTTCGTCTTGATCAATGTTTGGTGTCTCATCGCTAGTGTGGTCATCAAGTCTTACATTATCCAGCTGATCATTTGTATGTTGGATTACATTATGATCGTCTTCTGTTTGGAGCTCAAGAAGTACTTCACTTCGTATTTGTTGCATTAGTGGACCAGGTAGTAAATTGTTTTTAATAATTGTTCGACGCTGGTCAGCAATACGTTGCTCCGTAACATGTTGAAAGTCCGGATATTGTTCTATAAATGCTCGATGAAGGGCGAATCTGTAAGTTGTTAAATCTGTCTCGATTTTGGTGATTTTAAAATAGGAACGTATTATGAAGGAATTCATCTCAGTAGTCCACTTCATACGCTTCCTGGGCTTTCCGGCTTTAGTGGTCATGGATGTACCGTCCTGCGATACTCCAGAAACAGCAGAAACCGGTGGAGGAGATTTGGTGTTATTTTCCTCTTGTGTTGTCGCAGTAGCCATACTCGGTGTCACGCTGCGCATGCCGCATTTTATACCTGCTGCCAGGTACTACCATTTACCCCTGGTAGCCCAGGTATTATTATTATTATTATTATTATTATTATTATTATTATTATTATTATTATTATTATTATTATTATTATTATTATTATTATTATTATTATTATTATTATTATTATTATTATTATTATTATTATTATTATTATTATTATTATTATTATTATTATTATTATTACTATTATTATTATTATTATTATTATTATTATTATTATTATTATTATTATTATTTTTATTTTTTTTTGTGAGGTGGAAACCCTTTATAGGCACCATGCGCATCGCGTCGGTTCGATCTGCGACATGGTAGTGTGGGACTCCCGATGGGTTACTCCACTAAAACCACCTCTTTTAACACAAACGTACACGCTGGAACTATTCATTCCTGGATATACCTTCAGCAGTGCACGTGTTTTTTTTTCCGCTAGTTATGCTGTTGTCCTTCCCTTTAACTGTCGTTTTTTCGTTTCTCTTTCATGATGTATTTAATTAATTTATATATCTTCTCGTATGCCTCTTCATTGGCCACCATTGTTGCTATTATATTTTCCGGCGTAATTTCTCCAACCTCTCTCTGTATATTGTCCCTTTCTGTATACCACTTTCTGCATATAAAGATTGTGTGTTCAGGGGTATCCTCTTCTCCACAGTATACGCACGCCCCATCTTCTCTTTTCTTCATCTTTTAAGGTACGTGTTGTAGCACCCGTGACCACTTAAAAATTGACTTAAATAAAAATCCGTTTTTCTGAATTTGCACGTTGCCCACTCCTTAATATCTGGTATCAGTCTCTTGGTCCACTGTGCTACATCCGTTGTATGCTCCCATCTCCTTTGCCATCTGTCCATTATTTCCTCTCGTATTCTGTTTCTTGTCGCACTAAGATGACCTTTACCACTTTCATACAGTAGCTTCCTCTCCACTGCAAGAAGATCTATTGGTATTACACCTGATATATATTTGCTGCTTCCTTGGATATCGTGCGATAGGTTGATGCCACTCTTATTAACATTTGTCTCTGGAGACTAAACATCATGTTTGCGTATTTTCTCTTTTCTAATACGTTGCACCATATGGGTGATCCATATAGTGCAATTGATTCTACTACCCCGTATAGCATTCTTCTCTTTAAACTTCCTGGCCCTCCTATGTTTGGTGTGATTTTCTTTATTTCGCTAATTGATTTCTGTGCTTTTTCTACAGTTTGTTTTACATGTTGGTTAAATAACATTTTATCGTCTAGCCAGACTCCGAGGTATTTTATACTCTTTTGAGGATTTATTCTGTTTCCCTCTACCTCAAAACCTATTTCATCCTTTTTTCTTGCTTCTTTCATCAGTAGTGCCTCCGTTTTCTCTGGTGCCAATTTCAGTCTGTTTTCCTCCATCCATCTCGAAATCCTTAATAAGGATAAGTTTGCTATATGCATTAGCTCCTCCTTTTTCATTGCTTGGACCATGAGTGCCAGATCATCGGCGCATGCAACCATTTGCGCTTCTTCTGGAAGCAGGATTCTCAGTACCCCGTCGTAGAGGATGTTCCACAACGTTGGCCAATTCGCTTTCCCTATTATTTATTTTAATTTTTCGTTGGTCTAGGTAACTTTCCACTGTTATAATTAAGTAGGGACTTATGCCAATATCTCTCATTTGTCTTATAATAAGGCTCCAAGACGCTGTGTTAAAGGCGTTTTGCACGTCCAGTGTAATGAGTGCGAAGAAAGCTCATTTACGTGTCCTTCTTGCTGCTTTTACCACCCTCTCAACCGCTTGTATAGTTGAAAAACCTTTCCAAAAACCAAATTAATTTTCTGAGAGTCCGTTTTTGTCTTCAAGCTCATTTTCAAGTCTCGTTCTAATAAGCATCTCGTATAGCTTACCAAAAGTGTCTAACAGGCATATAGGTCTGTACGTCTCCTCCCCTTTAGAATTTTTTTTTCCTTTGGGAATCAAAATAATTCTGGCTTCTTTCCATATATTGGGAAAATGTTACTTGGTTATTAGTGCATTTAACATATCTAGTACTTTGTCTGGAGCAACCCCTATGAGTTCTTTTATAGTTTCCACCCTTATACCATCCGGTCCTGGAGCCTTATTATTTTTTAATTTGTCTCCTGCCTCGATCAGTTCCTGCATATCAAACAGTTTTACATTTTGTATCAATGTGCCTTTAACCCATGTATCTTCTGTTTTCGGGAAAAGTTCTGAGACTATCCTTCGCTTTTTTTCATTTGTCAACACATAAGGAAGACTTTGCTGTTTAAGTTGTTTAACAACGATTCTATAACCCTCTCCCCATATATCCCCTTCCAGATAAGTCCCTCTTAGACTTATTTATTAACCTTCTAAGTTCCTTCTTATTCTTTTTGTAGGTTTCTTCATGCTCTCTAATTTTATGTAGTGTCTGTTTATTTCTTAAAATTGTTGCTCTTAAACGCTTAATTCTTCTTCTAAATGTTATGCACTCCTTTCTTTTTTCTTCTATTTGTAGATTCCACCAGTAAGGATATTCCCTGTTGATCCCATCGGAATTTGAACATTGTTCTTGTACCAGTTTCATCTGCTTCACATAACTTTTTGGATCATTTATGTCTAGCTGGTGTAGGACCCTTTGAATTTGAGGCCAAAGCTCCTCCTTTCTTATATAAATTCTTTTATTTTCTTTCATTTTAGGACTCTTCTTCTCTCTATTAATCTCTAGTTCATACACAATATATTTGTGAAGGCTGAGCGATTCTTCTTCATCTACATGCCAATTTTTAATTTTACCCCCTATTCTTTGTCCGCATAGAGTGACATCAATAAAAGATTTACTATCCCCCCTTTCAAAAGTTGGAGTGCCTCCACAGTTTGCCACCATTATGTCCAGTTCCGAGAGCCAATCTGATATGTGCTCGGTGATCCCCAAAGATGTGACTTTCCATTTAGGTCTCCCGCTACTATAGCATTTTGCCTATTTTCTCGAGCTTCTTCCATTATTTCATCTATGTTGTTCTTGTAGTCCTCCAACGGGACATTTGGAGATACATAACATCCAATAAGTACAAAATTTTCTGCAATTATTTTAACAAAACCTCTTCCTTCTTTATGTGATTTGATTTCTATGTTTTTATTTCTGCAAAAAATTGCTACATCCCTTCTTTTATCCTTGATCCATTCTGTTTTATCAACCGGTTTCTTATTTGGCTCTGAAACAATTATAATATCTGCGTTTATTTTATCTGCTTTCGCGAAGGCCAGATCATGCGCAGCCCTCGCCCTCCCTAGGTTAATTTGTAAAATTTTTATCTTAAATATTACTAGCTGTACTTCCCCTTCTTACAGAGTTTACAGACTTTAATCTTTCTCTTCTCCTGTTTTCAATAAGTTGCTTGAAAAAGGGACATTTTATCTGATCAGCCCTATGCCCAGCTATTTGACACTTTATGCAAAATGGACCGTTTTGGCACTCTTTTGCCTTATGTCCCTTTTCCCCACATTTTATGCAGTGGTCACTTCTGGTTATTTTTGCTGTACACTTATCAGCTCTGTGGCCATGCTCTAGACAGTTAAAGCACCTTATAATCATCAAATTTTCTTTGACAAGGCAATTAACCCATCCCACCTTAATTTTTCCGCCTTTTATCAGCTTTCGTCCTTTGCCATATGGTACTCTTACCGTAGCCATACTATCTCCGTACCTGCCGGGTTTTATTGCAATATTCTCAATTTCTCCATCTTCAAGCTCCAGAGTTGTTTTTAAGGCCTTTTTTACTTCTTCTTCTGTCGTTGTTTCTTCCTTTCCCTTAATAAATAGCGTAATTCCGTTTTTTCTTGTCGTAATGTCCAGATTTTCTATCTTATCGTACATCTCTTTCTTAAGAGCTTCTGCTTTTTCCTTCCCTTCTCCGACTGTTAGCACAATGCCACCTCTTTTGTCTTTTTTATCTTTTTAATTTCTACTTTCATTTTGTTTAAGTCGACCCTTTGCTTCATTTCTTTTAACAGGTCTGCATACGATTTTTCTTCTTTCTTAACTGTTATCGTGGTTTCATTTTGCCTCCTCTCCCTCAAAGACTTGCTTCCTTCCTTCATTGGTATTAGATAGTTTATTTTTATATCTGTTTATATGTATTCCAGCAGTTTTCTCGAATATGTCCTATCCAAACCATCCGGCGATGCGAAAGCTACCTCTCTTCTATTATTTTCTATTAATGAGTCCCGAAGTTGCAGATATTTTTCATATACATCTTCCATATTAGTTACACCTTCTGAGTATATTTCCACATTTAAAATATACATGTATTTGGACTCCTGTATTCTTCTTCCAGTACTGGTATGTAGTTTAGTAGATCTTTCAATAAACCTCACCTCCTTTTCTTCCTGGTTTCTCTCCCATATTTCTTACATTATCTAGGACTATTTTACTTAATCCTTTCTCTCCTGTGTCTTTTGGGTCTACTACAATAACCAGATCCATTTTGTTTCCTTCTTTTCCTGCGTTTCCTATTTCCTCTCTAGTTTTCTTGAAAAATCCTCCGGCCATTCCCTGTCAAGGATTTTCTCTATATTTTTAAAAGCCTTATCTTTACCAAAGCTTTCTGTCAGAATACTCAACTCATCCTCCTCATCACACTTTGTTTGTGTACCTACCTCTTTTGTTTCTTTCTTAGTATCTTTTAAATTTTCATCTTCAGTTTCCGTTCCTACGTTTCTCCCCTTCGGTTTCTTTCCCTCTTTTACTTCATGAGTATTCTTTTTCATTTCCAGATTTTCAATTAGAAAAGTTAAATTCCTTGAGACTTCTTTGATATCCATTTTTGTGTTAATATTGGTCTTAACTACACCTGCAAGCTTTTCAGAAATTTCAGTCAGACGAGACAGTGCTCCCTTACCTCGTTAAGGCTTTGCTTTCGCCTACACCCCAGGCCCTCGCCATGACAGGGGGGACCGTTTGCGACCTCTTCCGTGAGGCCATGCATCTCTCGGCACGGTCAACACCTTAGATTTCGGATTTTTTTTAAAGCTGGTTTTCTCCATCTATTTGCATGTTATACCTGCTGCCAGGTACTACCATTTACCCCTGGTAGCCCAGGTATTATTATTATTTTTATTTTTATTATTATTATTATTATTATTATTATTATTTTTATTATTTTTTTTTTTTTTTTTTTTTTTTTCTTCAGGTTTTGAACCGTGTTGTAATTATTATTATTATTATTATTATTATTATTATTATTATTATTATTATTATTATTATTATTATTATGACTGAATTACAGACTTCTCAGCATAATGCTGGAATATTCACCTATCCCCAGATACAAGTATCAGGAGGAATAGGCTCTTTTGTCACGTATTAAAAAACTTACGGACCGAGTGGCAGGTGTTCAAGATGACCGCTTTCTGGATGTCGATGTAGGTATTCTTATGGAGTTCCAGTCTGGCGAGGCTATCTTCAAGGGTTCTAGGTATCAGGCCTGTAGATGACACAATAACTGGAACCACCTCCACTTTGTCAGCGTGCCACATCTGTCGAATTTCAAAAGCAAGATCATTATATTTGACAATTTTCTCTTGATACTTATCCTCGATGTTGTTATTATTTGGTACCGCGACATCTACCAGAAGGACTGAGTTGCTTCTTTTATTCACCACCACAATATCAGGCCTGTTATTCGTCACCTGTCTATCGGTGATAATAGGCCTGTCGTAGTAGAGTCTGAAATTATTGTTCTCAAGGACCTTCTGAGGTTGGTACTTGTAGTATGGAGTGTAAGTGTTGACGAGTCCGAACTTGTTGGCCAACTTCTGGTGGATGATGTTACATATCTGATTATGCCGGTGCAGATAGTCGGTGTTGGCCAGATAGGTACAGCCCGATGTTATGTGCTGAATAGTTTCCGGCATTTGGTGGCATTCTCTGCACTTGTCTGATTCGGTATTTGCATCCCTAATAATAAACTTTTTATAATTATTAGTGTTGATTACTTGGTCCTGAATTGCTATCAGAAATCCCTCTGTCTCGGGGAAGAGGGTACCGTTAGTAAGCCACTTGTTGGATGCTTCTTTGTTGATATGGGATTTATTTAGGTCGTGGTAGTGTCGACCATGTAGTGCTTTCTGGGACCATTTCTCTTTCTTTTCACTGTCAGATATTATTTCAGGATTTGCACCGGGAGAGGCGAGATTAAGTGGGGAGTAGTTTTTATCCGCCTTCATTACTAATTTATGCAGCGCAGATGTTTGAGCCTTTCTAAAAAAGAAATCACGTAACTTACCTACTTGACTAGAATGCAAATTTACTATATCAGTTAGACCCCTTCCTCCTTCCTTTCTTGGTAATGTAGTTCTAAGTGTTGACGATTTTGGATGGTGGGAATTGTGTTTAGTTAACATGGTACGTATTAGTCTCTGAATATCTTCCAACTCGGTGTTAGTCCACTTAAGGATCCCAAAAGAGTACGTTAGAACAGGTGTGGCATAGGTGTTGATTGCCTGCGTTAAATTACCTGCATTTAATTCAGATTTAAGCAATGATCTTACCCGTTGTGTAAATTGCTCCTTAATCCTCACTTTGGCCTGTTTGTGGTCGAGTAGCCTGGCTTGTTGAAACCCTAGGTACTTATATGTCTCACCGTTTACCATAGCATTTATAATCTCACCATTTGGTAACAGCACATCTCCATTCACAACCTTACCACTCTCGATATTCAAGGTTTTACACTTGTTGAGCCCAAACTCCATATGAATGTCACTCGAAAATTTTTGGGTGATATTTAGCAAATGTTGCATTTGATGTTGATTTGCAGCATAAAGTTTTATGTCATCCATATACAGGAGGTGGGAGACAGTGCAGCTGTTGTTTCTGCTGGCTTTGATTTTGAAGCCATACTCTGTGTTATTTAGCATTATAGATAGTGGATTCATGGCAAGACAAAACCAAAGTGGACTCAATGAGTCACCCTGGTAGATTCCTCTACGGATAGGAATTTCATTAGTACTCAGATACTTACCATTAACGTTCAGGTGGAGGTTCGTTCGCCAGTTTTTCATTATAGCTGAAAGGAAGGTAGTTATAGTAGGGTGTATTCTGTAGATTTGCAGCACTTTTACAAGCCACGAATGAGGTACACTGTCAAATGCTTTCTTGTAATCTACAAAGGCAGTGTATATATTTCGTTGTTCTTTTTGTGCTTGTTTAAGGATCACGGAGTCGATAATTAGTTGCTCTTTACAACCCTGATGATCTCGTCTGCAGCCTTTCTGTTCCTCTGATAAGACGTTGTTTTGGTCAATGTGCCTATAAATACATTTTGTAATGCAAGATGTTAATATTTTGTACAAAGTTGGTAAACATGTAATAGGCCTATACTGAGTAGGGTCCTCTGTTTGGGAGCTTTTTGGCAGCATATAGGTGGAACCAAGTGTGAGGAAAGTTGGTGTATCCTCTGGATGATGTAGGATATGCGTAAACTGCACCGCCAGAGACTTGTGTAGGGAGGTGAATTTCTTATACCAGAAGTTTTGGATATTGTCAACTCCTGGGGCCTTCCAGTTGTTCGTGTTTACAATCGCCTCTGTCACTTCATTGGTGGTAATCTCGTCGAAGTGCATCTGTCGGATTTGTACGTTTTCTTGTTCTGACGTTATCCAGCATGCATCTCCTTTATGGTCTTTCGGGTTTGACCACAAGGAAGACCAGTAGTTCGTCAGATCTCGTTTACTCGGCAAGGCTTGGTTGTTAATGGTGGTAGTTGTGCCTAGCTCTCTATAAAATAACTTTTGATTGTTATTAAATAAACGATTTTGTTGTTTTCTTTTAGTACACCTGATATACCTTGACAACCGTTTAGATTTTGCCTTTAACTTTTGCTTCAGCAGGTCAATATACTCACGTAAATGTTGCTGATGTTGCGGATGTTTTGAGTGAGTACCTAATTTCTTAAATATTTTTCCTACACGATTTTTAAGGCGTTTAGAAGGATGCGCATTCCTTTGAAACTCAGTGAGTTGTCCTAGTTCTCGTCGAATGTCGTCTATAGCATTTTCTAGTCGACGTTGCCACCATGGTTTCAAATTCTTGCAATCATCATTGCGCTTCTGCGTTGGTTGTTGGACCTTCTGGTTGTGACTACGTAGTACAGCCACAGCACCGCAGTATATAATACAATGAAGTTGTTCTAGCGTGCTGCAGTCCCTGCTGTACTCCTGCACAATACTGTTAACGGCAGAAATAATATTTTTTGTATTTTTACCTGTCTTTAGTTTGGGCAATTTCGGTCTTCGTATTGGATTAGTACCATCGAATTCTGCTAATGCCCTGCGGAATTCGACGACAGCACTGTCGTCAATACTTACTGCTGCATGAATGTCCAAATCGACGGTTATGACATGATTGGTGTTTGTTTTGTCGTCGCCATTGTGGTCTCCTTCACGTGCAATTTGTGCTGCTTCTCCGGCGCCACCCGTCGAGTTAGCATCCTCTTCTCTTTGAAGCTCAAGGAGAACTTCTCCCCGAATCTGCTGCAGGGTCGGTGCAGGAAGCAAATTGTTTCTTACAATCGCTCGGCGTTGATCAGCTATACGTTGTTCTGTAAGGTGCAGAAGGTCAGGGTATTTCTCCAGTACAGCACGGTGGAGGGCGTATCTATAGGTGGTCAAATCGGTTTCCATTTTGGTGATTCTGTAGTAGGAGCGCATAATGAAAGAGTTTAACTCCGAAGTCCACTTCATGCGCTTCCTAGGCTTTCCAGCTTTTGTGGTCGCAGGCATATTGACTTGCGTCGCCCTTGAAACATCAGCAGCTGGTTGAGGATGGCTGGTGTCAGAGTCCTCAGGAGTGGTTGTTGCAGTAGCCATACTCGGCATCACGCTGCTACTGTCGCTAGCCGAGGGAGACCGTAATTCATTTTTCGAACCAAACCCTCTACCTAAATCTGGGACGCGACAAGAGGTTATGGTGGTACAATGCCGATTCACCCGTTTATTTCGTAAATTGTACATTCTGAAACATATTTGCATTTTATACCTACTACCAGGTGATTTTTTTTCTTGTGACGAGGTTATCTCCTCGGGGATGGACAGGAAATTCTAGGTAAAGGTATTTTAAAGGCAAGTATGTGTATTTAAAGGATATGGGGTATAGGTCAGCGGACAGCTGGCGTTACTGGCGGTACCGTTTACGTCGTTACGGTAGCAATGAAGCACATCGTTTCTGGCAACAATGCTCTCCACGGCCAGACCGTATTATTATTACTATTATTATTATTATTATTATCAAAAGACTTATGCACTTACTCAGCTATTGCTGGTAATATTTACCTATCCCGAGCGTAAACGCAAATGGGATTAGGCTCAAAATTTACATATTTAAAAATTTTCTAACAGTATGACATGTGTTTAAAATTGCCGCTTTTTGCAAGTCAATAAAAGTGTTTTTATGCAGATCGAGTTTTTTAAGACTGTCTTCAAGACTTTTGGGAATGAGTCCAGTTGATGATACGATGATCGGTACCACCTCCACTTTTTCTGCATGCCACATCTGCCCTACTTCTATAGCAAGATCGGTGTACTTTGCTATCTTTTCATTGTATTTGTCCAAAATATTGTTATTGTTTGGAACTGCAACATCGACTAGCAGCACTGAATTGGCTTTTTTATCCACTACCACAATGTCGGGTCGATTATTCGTCACCTGTCTGTCGGTGATAATGGACCTATCGTAGTAGAGTCTAAACTCTGCATTTTCCAGCACTGCCTGTGGATTGTACTTGTAATACGGTGTATAGGTATTCAGAAGTCCATATTTGTTGGCTAGTTTCTGGTGGATAATATTACACAGTTGGTTGTGCCTGCGTAAATAATCCGTGTTGGCTATCGTTGAACATCCAGATGTTATGTGTTGTATCGTTTCCGACGTTTGTTGGCAACGTCTACACTTGTCCGATATAATGGTTTGGTCCTTGATAACAAATTTTTTGTAATTGTTAGTACTAATTACTTGATCCTGAATGGCCAACATAAATCCTTCAGTCTCTGGAAACAAGGTACCGTCAGCAAGCCACCTATTTGATGCAATTTTATCAATGTGTGGTTGGTTTAGGTCGTGATGATGTCGACCATGTAGAGCTTTTTGGGCCCATTTTACTTGTTTTTCAGCATCAGTTGTTATTTCTAAATCTATATTAGGGTCTGCTAAATTTAGAGGAGAGTATTTCTTATCTGCTCCTATGACAGATTTATGTAAATTCGATGACAGTGATTTGGTAACAAAGAAGTCTCGCAATTTATTTATCTGTTTGTTATGTAGATTTCTAATGTCGCATAAAGCTCTTCCTCCCTCCTTTCTCGGTAGTGTTGTTCTAAGCACTGACGATGTTGGATGGTGACATCTGTACTTTGTCATCATAGTCCGGGTTGTTCTCTGAATATCTTTCAATTCGGTCTTTGTCCATTGTAAAATGCCGAACGAGTAGGTCAACACAGGTACGGCATATGTATTAATAGCTCGGTTTAGGTTGCCTGCGTTCAATTCAGATTTTAGTATGGAACTTACCCTTTGTGAAAACTCATCCCTGATTTTGGACTTGGACTGTTTTTGGTCCAACAACCTGGCCTGTTGGAAACCCAGGTATTTGTATGTTTCCCCATTTTGCATAGCAGCGATTATATCTCCATTAGGGAGCGCCAAATCTCCATTGATAATTTTTCCCTTCTCGATGTTTAAGGTTCTGCACTTATCTAATCCAAATTTCATATGTACATCCTTGGAAAACCTTTCGGTTACATCCAGAAGATGTTGGATTTGTTGCTGATTGGAAGCAAAAATTTTGATGTCATCCATATAAAGGAGGTGGGAGACGGTGCAGTTAGTATTTTTATTGATCTTAAGATTGAAGCCAAGTTGAGTGTTGTTGAGCATGGTAGAAAGTAGATTCATTGCCAAACAGAACCACAATGGACTAAGTGAGTCCCCTTGGAATATTCCCCTTCGAATAGAAATGTCGTTAGTCTTAATATACTGACCATTAATATTTACCTGAAGGCTTGTTCGCCATTGCTTCATCGAAGCTTCAAGAAAAGAAACTATGGTGGGGTTTATTTTGTAGATGTTTAAAACGCTTATAAGCCAGGAATGAGTCACGCTGTCAAATGCCTTACGGTAGTCTACAAAAGCAGTCGAGATGTTGCGACATTGCTTTTGCGCTTGCCTTAGGATAACAGAGTCGATAATAAGCTGTTCTTTGCAACCCTGGTGACCACGTTTACATCCCTTTTCCTCCTCTGCCAAGATGTTATTTTGGTCCACATGCCTGTAAATTCTGTTAGTAATGCATGATGTTAATATCTTGTAAAGCGTTGGAAGACATGTGATTGGTCTATACTGGGAAGGATCCTGTGTGTTAGCTGTTTTGGGAAGCATATGGGTTAAACCATGAGTAAGAAAGGCAGGAATGTCTTCTGGATGTTGAAGAATATGTGTAAATTTTGATGCCAATACTTCGTGTAAGCTGCTAAATTTTTTGTACCAGAAATTTTGGATATCAATTCCTGGAGCTTTCCAACTATTAATCTGTCCTATAGCTTGGTTTAGATCAGCTGTTGTGATGTTATCAAACATCATTGGAGCAATGTTTGATTTGTCCGCTTCGGATTCTATCCATGCTGCGCCCTCATTGTGTTTTTGAGGATTGGACCATATTGAAGACCAATAGTCAAAAAGTTCATCCTTACTTAGAAGATTGTGGTAGTTGTTTGTTCCGGCACTACTAAGTTGTCTGTAGAACAGCTTTTCATTGGTGTTAAATAAGTGGTTTTGCTGTTTCTTTTTAGTGCATTTGACGTAACGGGACAATCGTTTGGATTTCGCCTTTAGCTTTTGCCTAAGAAGGTCCATATATGAACATAAGTGTTCCTTATACCTTGGATGTCCTGTGTTGGTTTTAATTTTCTTAAAAATTTTCTTGACCCTATTAGTTAGGCGTCTGGACGGTTTGGCGTTGTTGTTAAATTCTGTAAGTTGTCCCAATTCCTTCCTTATGTCATTAATGGACTTCTCAAGTCGCTGTTGCCACCAAGGTTTATATGGCTTTTGCTTTTCGGTACACTTTTTGTTCGGAAACCGGACTTGTTGGTTGTGACATCGTAGCACTGTAACTGCACCACAGTAGATAAGGGTGTGTATCTCTTCCAGAGTACGGTAGTCCTTGGCACGATCCTTTAAGAGTGAATTAATGCTTGCAAGAATCCTATTGGTGTTCTTATTGGATTTGAGTTTGGGCAATATTGGTCGGTGAATTGGGTTGCTACCATCAAATTCTAATATTGCTTTAGAAAGTTCGGCAGCAGCATTTTCGTGTTCGTCAGGTTGTGTGTTACTGTCTGTGTTTGGGTTTTCATCTTGATCAATGTTTGTTGTCTCATCGCTAGTGTGGTCATCAAGTCTTACATTATCCAGCTGATCATTTGTATGTTGGATTACATTATGATCGTCTTCTGTTTGGAGCTCAAGAAGTACTTCACTTCGTATTTGTTGCATTAGTGGACCAGGTAGTAAATTGTTTTTAATAATTGTTCGACGCTGGTCAGCAATACGTTGCTCCGTAACATGTTGAAAGTCCGGATATTGTTCTATAAATGCTTGATGAAGTGCGAATCTGTAAGTTGTTAAATCTGTCTCGATTTTGGTGATTTTAAAATAGGAACGTATAATGAATGAATTCATCTCTGTAGTCCACTTCATACGCTTCCTGGGCTTTCCGGTTTTAGTGGTCATGGATGTACCGTCCTGCGGTACACCAGAAACAGCAGAAACCGGTGGAGGATCTTCGGTGATAGTTTCCTCTTGTGTTGTCGCAGTAGCCATACTCGATGTCACGCTGCGCATGCCGCTAACCGAGGAAGAAGATGCATCATTTTTCGAACAAGCCCTTCTGTCATCAACTTGAACGCGACAAGAGTTGTAGGTGTTGCCATGTCGATTCACCTGGCGATTCCTAAGTGTTAAGGTATCGGTAATAATCGAATTATTGCTCCCCCCAGAATCCGTGGAGCAGACAGCCGACATACTAGGTACACCGGCCGTGTGGGATTGTGAGCGTAGTACTCTACCCACCTGGGGTAATTTAGTTTTAAAACTCGACATAGTGATTGAAGCATTTTATACCTACTGCCAGGTACTACCATTTTCCCCTGGTAGCCCAGGCAACTCGGACCCGTGGGGGCGTCACTCCCCAGGTAGAAAAACTACCCCGTGCGGGTTTATTATTATTATTATTATTATTATTATTATTATTATTATTATTTATTATTATCTCTCGAATAACTTCGGTGTTTAATGATTGTTAACGGGCCATAGCCAAAGCTAACAATAATTTTCTATATATTATTTAAGAATCTTCTAACTATTGTACATGTACTGATTATTACGGATTTTTGAATTTGTGGGAGGATATAGTGAGGAAGATTAAGCGTTTGAAGGCTATCCTGAAGGGTTTTGGGTATTACTCCAGTAGCTGAAAGGACTATGGGTACTATTTTTACTTTTTCTTGTTTCCATACGCTCTTTATTTCTTCTGCAAGTGGTAGATATTTTTGAATTTTTTCTGTGTATTTCTTCTGTAGATTGGATGTGTTAGGTATGGAAAAGTCTATTAGATATGTAGTTTTTGTTGTTTTGTCCGTCATCGTGATGTCTGGTCGGTTGTTGGTTCGGGTCCTGTCGGTAATTATATTTCGATCCCAATAAAGTTTGATTTTTTCGTTTTCTAATACTACTGGTGGTGTATAATGGTACCATGGTTTGTCTGTTGTTGTAAGTTTATGTTTTTTAGCAAGTTCTAAATGTATTTGTCGTCCTACGTTGTCATGTCTGTGTATGTATTCTGTCGTTGCCAAAAAACTACATCCACTTGTTATGTGGTCTATTGTTTCAGGTTGATTTTGGCACTTTCTACATATGTCATTTGGGATTGTTGGGTCTTTTTATTATTATTATTATTATTATTATTATTATTATTATTATTATTATTATTATTATTATTATTATTATTATTATTATTATTATTATTATTATTATTATTATTATTATTATTATTATTATTATTATTATTATTATTATCAAAAGACTTAACCACTTACTCAGCTTTCGCTGGTAATATTTACCTATCCCGAGCGTAAACGCAAATGGGATTAGGCTCAAAATTTACATATTTAAAAATTTTCTAACAGTATGACATATGTTTAAAATTGCCGCTTTTTGCAAGTCAATAAAAGTGTTTTTATGAAGATCGAGTTTTTTAAGACTGTCTTCAAGACTTTTGGGAATGAGTCCAGTTGATGATACGATGATCGGTACCACCTCCACTTTTTCTGCATGCCACATCTGTCCCACTTCTATGGCAAGATCGGTGTACTTTGCCATCTTTTCATTATACTTATCCAAAACGTTGTTATTGTTTGGAACTGCAACATCGACTAGCAGCACTGAATTAGCTTTTTTATCCACTACTACAATGTCGGGTCTATTATTCGTCACCTGTCTATCGGTGATAATGAACCTATCGTAGTAGAGTCTAAAATCTGCATTCTCGAGCACTGCCTGTGGATTGTATTTGTAATAGGGTGTATATGTATTTAGCAGTCCATATTTGTTGGCCAGTTTCTGGTGAACAATATTACACAGCTGGTTGTGCCTGCGTAAATAATCCGTGTTGGCTATGGTTGAACATCCTGATGTGATGTGTTGTATGGTTTCCGACGTTTGTTGGCACCGTCTACACTTGTCCGATGTAATAGTTTGGTCCCTAATAACAAATTTTTTGTAGTTGTTTGTATTAATTACTTGATCCTGAATGGCCATCATAAATCCTTCAGTCTCTGGAAACAAGGTACCGTCAGCAAGCCACCTATTTGATGCTATTTTGTCAATGTGTGGTTGGTTAAGGTCGTGATGATGTCGACCATGTAGAGCTTTTTGGGCCCATTTTACGTGTTTCTCAGCATCTGTTGTTATTTCCAAGTCCATATGAGGGTCTGCTAAATTTAGAGGCGAGTATTTCTTATCTGCTCCTATGACAGACTTATGTAAATTAGACGACAGTGATTTCGTAATAAAGAAGTCTTGTAGTCTATTTATCTGATTGTTATGTAGATTTACTATATCGCATAAAGCTCTTCCTCCCTCCTTTCTCGGTAGTGTTGTTCTAAGCACTGACGATGTTGGATGGTGACATCTGTACTTTGTCATCATAGTTCGGGTTGTTCTCTGAATATCTTCCAATTCGGTTTTTGTCCATTGTAAAATACCGAAAGAATAGGTCAACACAGGTACGGCATATGTATTAATAGCTCGGTTTAGGTTTCCTGCGTTCAGTTCGGATCTTAGTAATGAACTAACCCTTTGTATATACTGATCTTTGATTTTGGACTTGGACTGTTTTTGGTCTAACAATCTGGCTTGTTGAAATCCCAAATATTTATTATTATTATTATTATTATTATTATTATTATTATTATTATTATTATTATTATTATTATTATTATTATTATTATTATTATTATTATTATTATTATTATTATTATTATTATTATTATTATTATTATTATTATTATTCTTTATTCTCGCATCTGCGGTATATCAGTTTTACGACAGGTTTATACCAAGTCGTATACGATGCTTGTTTCTATTCCAGTAGTAGAAATTTTCTTACTATTGATGCTGTTTTAAGAATAACTTATTATTATTATCAAAAGACTTATGCACTTACTCAGCTTTCGCTGGTAATATTTACCTATCCCGAGCGTAAACGCAAATGGGATTAGGCTCAAAATTTACATATTTAAAAATTTCCGAACAGTGTGACATGTGTTTAAAATTGCCGCTTTTTGCAAGTCAATAAAAGTGTTTTTATGAAGATCGAGTTTTTTAAGACTGTCTTCAAGACTTTTGGGGATGAGTCCAGTTGATGATACGATGATCGGTACCACCTCCACTTTTTCTGCATGCCACATCTGCCCTACTTCTATAGCAAGATCGGTGTACTTTGGTACATTATATTTGTCCAAAATATTGTTGTTGTTTGGAACTGCAACATCGACTAGCAGCACTGAATTAGCTGACTATTAGATGACTATTCTACTAAAAATTTAAATAAACTAGTTCCTCAGTACTCTAGAATACTAAGTGCATCAAAAAATAAAATAGATATAAATTTATATAACAAAGTTCTAACTATTTTTAAAGATGTAAATATTAAAAATTTGTCTCATCGATCATTTAAAACGAAAGTAAAAAAATTTCTGCTTGAGATTTGTTTTTATACAGTAAGCGAGTTTTTATCTTTTAAATAGGTGTTTAATTATTAAGATTATCTATCGCTAAACCTGTTACCGTAAATCCATTTTAATGTAATCTTATTGTTTAATGTACGTTGTTGTTTTTAACCTGTTTTATATTCCATGTATAATTTTTTAAGCTACGATATTGTTTAATTTTTATATCTTATTTTAACTGTATTTTTCAATTCATATACAAACTATTTCATACTTTTGTACTCCTCACACATATTGTAATATGTAAAGTGGCAATAAACGATATTATTATTATTACTACAATGTCGGGTCGATTATTCGTCACCTGTCTATAGGTGATAATGGACCTATCGTAGTAGAGTCTAAAATCTGCATTCTCGAGCACTGCCTGTGGATTGTACTTGTAATACGGTGTATATGTATTCAGCAGTCCATATTTGTTGGCCAGTTTCTGGTGGATAATATTACACAGCTGGTTGTGCCTGCGTAAATAATCCGTGTTGGCTATGGTTGAACACCCTGATGTGATGTGTTGTATGGTTTCCGACGTTTGTTGGCACCGTCTACACTTGTCTGATGTAATAGTTTGGTCCCTGATAACAAATTTTTTGTAGTTGTTCGTATTAATTACTTGATCCTGAATGGCCATCATAAATCCTTCAGTCTCTGGGAACAAGGTACCGTTAGCAAGCCACCTATTTGATGCTGTTTTGTCAATGTGCGGTTGGTTAAGGTCGTGATGATGTCGACCATGTAGAGCTTTTTGGGCCCATTTTACGTGTTTCTCAGCATCTGTTGTTACTTCTAAATCCACATTAGGACCTGCTAAATTTAGAGTGGAATAATTTTTATCTGCTCCTACAATAAATTTGTGTAAATTAGATGATGTTGATTTAGTAATAAAGAAGTCTCGTAATTTATTTATCTGCTTATTGTGTAGATTGATTATGTCACATAGAGCTCTTCCTCCCTCCTTTCTCGGCAATGTTGTTCTAAATACCGACGATATTGGATGGTGATATCTGTACTTGGTCATCATAGTCCTTATTGTTCTCTGAATATCTTCCAATTCAGTTTTTGTCCATCTTAGAATCCCAAACGAATAAGTTAACACAGGTACGGCATATGTGTTAATTGCTCGATTAAGGTTTCCTGCGTTCAGTTCCGATTTTAGTAATGAACTAACCCTCTGTGTATACTGATCCTTGATTTTGGACTTGGACTGTTTTTGGTCTAATAATCTGGCTTGTTGAAATCCCAAGTATTTATAGGTTTCCCCATTCTGCATGGCAGCGATTATATCTCCATTAGGCAGCGCCACATCTCCATTGACAATTTTTCCCTTTTCGATGTTTAAAGTTCTGCACTTATCTAAACCAAATTCCATGTGTATATCACTGGAAAACCTTTCGGTTATATCCAGAAGATGTAGAATTTGTTGTTGATTAGCAGCAAAATTTTTTATATCATCCATATAAAGAAGATGGGAAACAGTGCAGTTGGTGTTTCTATTAGTCTTAAGATTGAAGCCATATTTTGTGTTGTTGAGCATGGCAGAAAGTGGATTCATTGCCAAACAAAACCACAGTGGACTAAGTGAGTCACCTTGGAATATTCCTCTGCGAATAGCGATTTCATCGGTTTTAAGATACTGACCATTAATATTAAACTGAAGGTTTGTTCTCCATTGTTTCATCGATGTTTTAAGAAAATTAACTATGCTAGGGTGTACTTTGTAGATTTTTAAAATGCTTATGAGCCAGGAATGGGGCACGCTGTCAAATGCCTTACGGTAATCTACAAAAGCAGTCGAGATGTTGCGACATTGCTTTTGCGCTTGCTTTAGGATCACAGAATCGATAATAAGTTGTTCTTTACACCCCTGGTGACCACGTTTACATCCCTTTTGCTCCTCTGCCAAGATGTTATTTTGGTCTACATGCCTGTAAATTTTGTTAGTAATGCATGATGTTAATATCTTGTAAAGCGTTGGAAGACATGTGATTGGTCTATACTGCAACGGATCCTGTGTGTTAGCTGTTTTGGGAAGCATATGTGTCAAACCATGAGTGAGAAAAGCTGGAGTGTCTTCTTCATGTTGAAGGATATATGTAAATTTTGATGCTAGTACTTCGTGTAAGATGTCAAATTTTTTGTACCAGAAATTTTGAATGTTATCAATTCCCGGAGCTTTCCAACTATTAGTCTCTCCTATAGCTTGGTTTACTTTAGCTGTTGTGATCTTATCGAACATCATTGGAGCAATGTTTGACTTGTCCATCTCGGATTCTATCCATGCTGCACCCTCGTTGTGTTTTTGAGGATTGGACCATATTGAAGACCAATAGTCAGTAAATTCATTTTTAGTTGGAAGGTTGGAGTTGTTGTTTGTACCACCAGCGCTACTAAGTTGTCTATAAAACAGCTTTTCATTGTTGTTAAATAAATGATTTTGCTGCTTCTTTTTTGTGCATTTAACGTATCGAGATAATCGTTTGGATTTCGCCTTGAGCTTTTGTCTAAGAAGGTCCATATATGAGCATAGATATTCTTTATACTTTGGATGTCCAGTGTGGGTTTTAATCTTTTTAAAGATTTTTCTGACCCTATTAGTTAAGCGTCTGGAAGGTTTTATGCTATTTTTAAATTCGGTAAGTTGTCCCAGCTCCTTTCGTATGTCGTTAATTGACTTCTCAAGTCGCTGTTGCCACCAAGGTTTATGTTGCTTATGATGTTCAATAGATTTTTGGTTTGAAAACCTGACTTGTTGGTTGTGACTTCGGATAACTGCAACTGCACCACAGTAGATAAGAGTATGGATCTCTTCCAGAGTTCGGCAGTTCTTGGCACGATCCTTTAAAAGTAAATTAAATAGTGCAAGGATCCCATTGGTGTTCCTATTGGATTTCAGTTTAGGTAAAATTGGTCGATGAATGGGGTTGGTACCGTCAAATTCTGCTATTGCTTTTAGGAGTTCGGCAACAGCATTCTCGTGTTCGTCAGTTTGCGTAGTATTGTCTGTATTTAGGTTTTCGTTTTGATTCATGTTTGGTGTGTCATTGCCTATGTGGTCATTAAGTCTTACATTATCCAGATGATTATT
The DNA here is from genome assembly GCA_035357415.1 of Ophraella communa. Lineage (NCBI taxonomy): Eukaryota > Metazoa > Arthropoda > Insecta > Coleoptera > Chrysomelidae > Ophraella > Ophraella communa. Next base: position 21,651,312 of record CM068994.1, on the reverse strand, counting down.
TGTATATTGGATTACATTATGATCTTCTTCTACTTGAAGCTCAAGAAGTACTTCACTTCGTATTTGTTGCATCAGTGGAGCAGGTAGTAAATTGTTTTTAATAATTGTTCTACGCTGGTCAGCAATACGTTGTTCCGTAACATGTTGAAACTCTGGATATTGTTGTATAAATGCTCGATGAAGGGCGAACCTGTATGTTGTTAAATCAGTCTCATTTTTTGTTGTTCTAAAGTAGGAGCGTATAATAAATGAATTCATGTCAGTAGTCCACTTCATACGCTTCCTGGGCTTTCCGGATTTTGTGGTCGTAGATGTACCCTCCTGCGATACTCTAGAAACAGCAGAAACCGGTGGAGGAGAATCGGTCATATTTTCCTCTTGGGTTGTCGCAGTAGCCATACTCGATATCACGCTGCGCATGCCGCTAACCGGAGAAGAAAATGCATCATTTTTCGAACAAGCCCTTCTGTCATCAACTTGAACGCGACAAGAGTTGTAGGTGTTACAATGTCGATTCACCTGACGATTCCTGAGTGATAAGGTATCGGTAACAAACGAATTATTGCTCCCCTCAGAATCCGTGGAGAAGACAGCCGACATACCAGGTACACCGGCCGTGTGGGATTGTGAGCGTAACACTCTACCCACCTGAGGAAATATTGTTTTAAAATTCGACATCGTTGAAGTATTATTATTATTATTATTATTATTATTATTATTATTATTATTATTATTATTATTATTATTATTATTATTATTATTATTATTATTATTATTATTATTATTATTATTATTATTATTATTATTATTATTATTATTATTATTATTATTATTATTATTATTATTATTATTATTATTATTATTATTATTATTATTATTATTATTATTATTATTATTATTATTATTATTATTATTATTATTATTATTATTATTATTATTATTACATAGAAATAAGGGCTGGGGTCATGGAGACCCATAAGCCCATTTACAAGATAAATGAAATAGTACCTACATTATAAAAATTGGTTTCGTAAATAAACTATAGACTAATAGATTGTGCACAACACTGATCAGTTTACAAACAAATAACTGTCTAGTTGGTTTTTAAAAACATTTATAGATGCAGAATTTATAATTTCCATTGGGAGACTGTTCCATATACTAAAAATACGATTACACAGAAAATGTTGGCGTCTTATCGATAGAAAGGGTTCCTTCTTCACTTTCAAACTATGTCCACGTAGTCTGATGTGATCATCTAAAATGAACAAGTGTTGCAAATCTCCATATCCATACTTTAAAATTCGGGAGGTGATAATTAAGTCATCACGGAGTCGACGAGCTTCAAAAGTTGTTAGCCCTGCTAGAGAAAGTCTTTGTTGGTAATCTGGCCTTCTTCGTGTAAAAGATAGTCTGGTGGCCTTTTTTGGATATTTTCGAGAAGAGTTCTATCGCGTACTAGTTCTGGGCACCAAACCGTTTCACAGTACTCCAGTAGGGGTCGAACATAATTTTTGTACAAACGAATAGAACCCGAAAATGATATGTTTTTAAAAGTTTTACTATTCGCTTTTTTAGTAACGTTTGAAATATGCTGCGACCAACTCAAATTTTCAGTAATTGTTACACCAAGGTCACTATATGAATTTACGGTATCTAGTAAATGTCCGTCTATCGAGTAAGACAAATGAGGGTTATTTTTCCCCAAATGTAAAACCACACACTTATCTCTATTTAGAGGTATCATCCAATCCGAACACCACCTGAAGATCGAATCTAAGTCACTTTGTAAGTCTTGCCCATTGAAGAGTGGGTCAGCAAATATTTTTTATCGTCTGCGTAAAAAGCTTTCTTAGATTTGATATGAGATTCAAGATCACTGGCATACAACACAAATAGTAGTGGACCCAAAACAGATTCATGTGGAACACCACTTAAAACCGGTTTTTTAGATGACAGCGACTTGCCAACTCTAAAACAAAACTCCCGGTTTGTTAAAAAATCATTAATCCACTCAAGAAGTAAGTTGTCCGCGAATGCCAAAATGTTCTAGTTTATACATCAATTTTCTTCTTGGTACTTGATCAAATGCTTTTGCTAAGTCTAAATATATTACATCCACTGGTCGTTTTTTATCTAATTCTGCTGTCCACTCATTAACACACCACAGTAAATTAGTCATGGTCGATCTACTTTTCACAAAGCCATGTTGTTGTGGAGGAATAATATTTTCTCGAAGTAAAAATTCTGAAAGACACTCTGTGATAATTGATTCCATAACTTTACAAATAACAGGTGTAAGGCTTATTGGTCTGTAATTATTGGGATCTAACTTATTTCCTTTTTTAAATATAGGTGTCACCGAAGCACTTTTCCAAATTGAAGGCAAAGAGTGTGCATTAAAAGATGAACGCATCATTAGTGATAGTGGAGCAGAGAGGACATCTGAGCATTTTTTTAAAAATAATGTAGAAATTTTATCGGGCCCTGGAGAAGAGTTGTTTTTTAACTTGTCAATATGGCGCTGAATGATTTCAGTGTAGTTTTTGTGAGTTTGTAAGTCACGTGTATCACATGTACGTTTGTATTTTCGCCATAATTTTCTTTTATGTCTTATAAGTGATAACAATTCTCCGCTAATCCATGGCTTAAGTTTGTTCCTGTAGTAAGTTTTTTTTGTAGTGTTGAGTCTTTTGTAGTTGTCAATAATGTTTATAAAATTATTCCAAACTTCTTCCGGATGTTCTAGACTTCCCAGTAGTAACGGCCAATCAACATCACGCAATTAAAGAGAGAGGTAATCAAAATTTGTTATTTCATGTATAACTGTATTTTCACTAAGATGATTATATTCCGTAATAAACTGTATATTTGTCGTAATAACTACATGATCAGAATTGCCGACTGGAGTGCGAATCACCGGATCTGTAAGCAATTGGTCATCATTTGTAAAAATCAAATCTAAAGTTGATGGCAAATTATTCATTCTGAAACGAGTTGGATTGGTTTAGATTAGAGTTTTGAACAAAGTTTGTAAAAATGTTTCTCGCATTTGTTTGTTCATTGCTTACCATAGTTAAAGGCCAAGAGATATCGGCAAAATTGAAATCACCAAATAAGACAACGTTTTGAAGATTTAAAAGGTATTCCATTTTTTCAATCAAGATTCGGTCATCTTCTAGGGCAGTACTACCTGGACGATATAGGCACGCCAAGTGAATAACAAGTAAATTAAGAGAAATTTTTAAACATAAAAGTTCAATGTTAGGTACTACAACATCCAGATGAGCAACATAAAAAGTTTCAGAAATTTCTAATGACAGGTATATGCACACTCCTCCCCCTCTTCGATTCCTGTGATCAAATCTGTAAAGAGAGTATCCATCTATATTGTATAGATTGTCAGAATCTTTTTGTGTCAGCCAAGTCTCGGTGATTAGTATTATTTTAGGTTTTATATCCTGAATATAACATAATAGTTCATTAAATTTAGAATGTAATGTCGCTAAATTGGTATAAAAGCAGAGCCAGTCGCAAAAACAGGTTTTTTTAATATTATTGTCAAAAATTAGTAATTTTTGGTATACCACGTATGTATTTTATTGTTAAATTCTGCTCTCCGTTTTCTTTTCTAGTCTCTAACTCAGATCGCAATTCTTTTAAAACGTTAATTTGCATAGGTGTCTTATCGTCAACAATCGATATATTTTTTGTTTTTGCTTTTTTTAAGAGTTTCCTTTTATTTCGTAGAATTTGCTTAATCATTCTAGGAAATCTATCACTAACTTTACCTACTTTAAAGAAAGTAACCGGAGTAGCATTACATTCTACAGTCAATAAAACTTGCTGCAAAAATTTTTTGTCTTCATCTTTTTTAGTTTGAATATCCCCTGTGGATTCTGGTACGCCTCTGACAATAACATTTTTGGCACGATTAATACGATCGACGGCTTTATTGACGATATTTTCAGCAAATTGTGGTGATGAATTTTGGTCAGCGGATGATAATTTTGTTTCTAGATCATTGAATTTCGTTCAAATTTCAGCGACCTTTTCATCTATTTGACTAATTTTTAATTGTAAATCATCATTATATTCCTTAAGAATGGATTTGAAATTAGAAAATGCTTCAATATTGCTGGAGCAGCCTTTACAAATAATTTTGATTCCTCGCACCTTACATCTGGTTATGCGATCGTCTTGGCGAGGCTCGGTATATGCTAGGTGAATTCCTCTTTTGCAGGCATCACATTGTAGTGCCGAACGTTCACGTTCGTCTATCGCTTTCAAACAATTAGCACAGGTTTAACTAGTTGGCATGGTGGGAGTGATAGATAAATAATGTAAATAATGTAAATATATCTGACCTAGCAATACGATGAATTTAATAAGACACAGGCCTGGATGCACTTTTCTGGAGCCAAATACACTAAACAGACAGGATAACACTTTAACTTATGTGCACTACTTTTAAAAATTTAATTTCAAATAGTTTACCACTTCTAATTCCAAAATTAAACGGACTATCAAAATAACGTGTGTACCGTTAACTATGTTAATCCATACCAAATTAAATAAAACAAGAAAAAATTAAATTAAAATACAAATAATAAATGTGTATAGCCCCACAAATGTTAAAACTTAATAATTAAAATAAAAGAAAAATTAAATTCATTTAAACAGAAGCTTGGAAGCTTGTAATAACTAAAAAAAAATAATTTATATTCTAAAAAAAAATAATTAATTCAATCAATCCAAAATCACACTATACCCTAGATACATCTTTAAATATTTGTATACATTACAATATCTATCTTCTTTTTACACATTACATAATCAATTTCGCGAAGTTTCTGATAGGTTTAAATATCATATTTATGTACAAAATATAATGTTGATACATTATATAATAAAAATTATTTCTAAGTTACAAATACACAAAATATATAATAAAAAATATTTGATTAAGGTAATATTAAACAACTTCTGTTGATATTATACTCATTATACTATTATCGAATATTTAAATGTTACAGTATATAGGCTAGTAGTGAAATGAAGTTTAATTTGCAAAGCTATTGGAAGTGTGAGAGTGTAGTTTAAATAGAAATTGAGTATGTATTTTTAAGAGCATTTAGTATAGATCTATTTTTATGTACAAGGGAGCTCGTAAGAAGGTGATATTCTCCAGTAAAAATCAGTAGGTACTTATTTTTGATAATCTAAATTGATTTCGAGAATTGGTGTATGTTACAAAAACGTGCACCTACACCTGATAAGTTTTTTAAAAGCATCGGTATATATTTTATGATATATTGATATTATTTTGATATATTGAAACGACAAAAAAAAATCATGATCCAATTAGCAAGCAAATTTTAGCTGTCATTGTGAATGAATACCTAATTTTTTTAAATGAAACTTGGAAGTTACGTAAGAGTTTTTTATTATTCTTAACAATGTTTAAATTTACCACTTATTATTTGCTACTAAAAAAAATGGGTATAATTTTTTACTAATATGTTTATAAAAATTTCTAAAATCGCTAAAGTAATTTATTAGTAATTCATTAATATTCTCTTGTTTAATATCATCTAGGGCACAAAATTTAAAAATGAATAGTCTTAACTTAAAGGTTATGTTAACCCTTTTAGAAATTTCATGCAGAAAAATATTTTCCTTAAAAATATGTGCTAGCTACCGATAAATAATAAAAAGTTGTCAGGAACTGGCAGGGTTTTTTTATTTTAAAAAATACGAAATAATAGTTAATGCAGCAACAAAGAGGCTTTGAAATTTAGTTTCCCCTTAGTGTATAATTTATATCAATTTGCCTTACGAATTCAAGGATAAATTCTATTTAAAATGATATCTCAGGAGGTTTGTCTCGTTGGTGTTATATGTGTGAGAGCGGGAATTAGGTAAGCTCTTGAGGTTAATGAGAAGATATAGGATTATTTCCACCCATATTTCGAAACATTTTGCGAAGTCACCAGCAATTTGGTTATTTATTTTTATGACTAAGATACATAAATGGTCATTATTTAATTTATTATAAAATAGAAGATAACATTTAAGCTTATGTTTAGTCCCTTAAGTATTACCACCTATTTTGTGAAAATTTATTTCAATAATTTATTTAACCAAAAATCTTTTTAAAAATTTAAGTTTTTTGATTATAAAGTATGCTTTAAGTAACAATTTTAATCTTCTTTATCTTTGTGTCATCTCGGCGGCGGAGATTGGCGATCATCATACAGATTCGGATTTTGGAAGTGGCTGCTCTTAAAAGTTTATTTGATGTACAACTATACCATTCTCTAAAATTGTGCAGCCAAAATATTTTTTCCCTTCCTATGTTTTTCCCCGAATTTTCCCCTGTATAATAAGTTGAAGCATTCTGTGTCTCTCTCATTGAGTAAAGTGCGCTAAGTATTCCAGTTTTCTGATTTTAATTGCGTTAATTATTTCCATTTCCTTGTTTATTTTTCTCATGACGATTTTATTTGTGACGTTTTCAGTCCATATCTTTCAAATTCTTCTGTATACCTTCAACTTAAACGCCTCCAATTTTTTAGTAGACCCCACATTAAGGGTCCAAGCTTCTATTCCATATAACAAAGTCGAGAAAATATAACATTTCCCTATCCTGACCCTTAACTTTAAATCTCTCCAGCAAAGGACTCTTTTCATTTTGCTGAAGTTTGCCGCTGCCTTCTCTATTGTAATATTAATTTATTGGGTGTAGTAAATCGTAAAGTTAATCATTGTATATAGATATGTATATTTTTACACTTGTTTTATGTTGTTCTCGTTAATTATTAATTTCTCACTACTTCTTGATGTCTTTGAAATTCTTATAAATTTAGTTTTTTTGGTATTCATTGTAAGACCGTACTCCTCTGCGAATCTCGCTGTTTTGATAATTAGACTCTGTATATCTTTAATATTTTTTACTCATGTTATACTATCGTATGCATACCTTATATTGTTAATCGGTATGCCGTTTATATTTATTCCGGCTGTGATTCCTTTAAGTGCTTTTTTCAGGATCTTCTCTGAGTAAGCATTAAAAAGAAGTGAAGATAAATCACAGCCCTATATTTTGGCTCGTTGGTAATAGTAGAGGTTTGATATTATTCTGAGGTCATTATAGTTTATCTGCTTCATATTTTTTTGATACGTTATATCTTGGCACTGGCGGAGCCAATAGGCCAGCTATTATCTGATTCATCTTAAGGATATGTTTTGATTTTTCGTGTCGGGCGTTATAATACGCTTTGTTATAACCTATGAAGAAGACATAATGAGAAGGTATGTTTAAGGGTTACATAAAATTTTTATTTTATTAAAGAAAAATTATGTTTCTATTAGGTTAAGTATAGATACTTAGTGATAGTTGGTATTGATATCCAGGCATCTTTGGATCAACACATTAAGAGAGAAGAGGGCCTTTATCGTACCTAGACCTTTTAGAACCAAGTTGTGTTTCCGTTATGTCCAAATCTAGTTTATGATGTATGCGATTATGTTTGATTTTTAAAAAAAGCTTCAATGTATGTGATATCAAAATATTGATACGGTAGCCGCTGCATGCTCTTGCGTTTCCTTTTTTGAGAAACATATAAAGTTCGAGGTTAGCCATTATAATGGCTGGAATTAGAAGGCAGGAGAAACATAGGTAATAAGGGTAACGAAGGTTTGAACTTCTTAACTTACAGGTATATATTTAAAATATGCAGTGTTTTCTACAAATTAATTCAAAACACTTTAATTGGGTCACCCTAACATTACGATTGGGGTGGAGACTCAGCTATACCATCCACTTACATTTAACATTTACATAAACATATTCGTAAAACATTTATAAGCTGTCAGCAAAAAACTATGACACATCAATTGAGTTTTCCCAAGGAATTCAATATATATTATTAGACCAGCTGATTCAATAAAACTCAATAAAACTAGGAATAAAATTTTTTTTCAGTTTTGTTATTTTTCACTAAATAATGGCTCAACTGCAATTCTAACAGTAGTCGATGACCTTTTATAAGCAGTTGATAAAACAAAGTGCACCTATACTAATTGACTACTCGAAAGCTTTTGCAAGAATAAATCATAATTTGTTATTAGTGTTGTAACATTACGGTTCTTCTGTTGCTGTAAAACTCATTAAACAATATCTTTTTAATTGTCATCATAGAGTTAAATTACAGCAAGTCGAATCTGATTAAATAAAAGTTAAAAGTAGCATATCTTAAGGTTCAATTTTAGGTTATATATTGTACTCCTTCGAATTATACAAACATTTAAAATATGTTCTAATAATTTTTATGCTGATGAAACACATGATTGATGAACATAATATTGAGGAATATATAAGTGGTATAAATTAATTTTTAATGATATTTGATAAGCCACTGAAATGTAGAGAGAATTAAAATCAATATAAATGACAAAGACCTATCAATCAAAGAAAATTGCAAGAATATGAGTATGAAGCTTAATTTTTTAGGACATATCCCTCTGGCAGTAAAAATGGTTTTTTGCTCTCACAAATTAATATACCTAAAAAAAGTTACTCATTATAAAATTCAAATTGCTTCTTAGTAAAGCCCTGGTGATATTTCACTTGGATTTTGGTGGGCTTCAACATTTGCAAATTTGATTAGGATCGCTTATAAAAATTACAAAATGCATAAATATGTAAAATTAATTTGTAGCATATCATGAAGGAAACATAATACAAGTGATACAAAAGGAATTGACTAACTAACAATGGAATATCTTGCTGTTTTTTCACTTATTAATATCAACTGACATATTTATAAAAGCGGATTCGAAGTAGATATAGGTCATAATATTAACATTTCATATTAAAACAGATGACTCCCAATGCATCACACAAGTAGGATGTTCCATGGATCTAGCTCTTATCAGGTATTAACGCTGTTCAAATGGTATTCTGACAAACATTGCATAAGTAAGTAACCTTGTAAAATTGTTTAAATAATAATAATAATAAATAATAATATTTTATTGCTTCAAAACAAAAACAAGTGTTACAGCAAGGGTTCGGTAATGAAGTAAATATAAATATATATATATATATATATATATATAAATATATAAATATTGTAATGATTCAAAATAATAATAATAATAACTTACCAAAAATATAATTAAGATTGAGATAAATAACAAGAAAAAAAGGATATAAGTTTGAAGGTTTTCTTTTGTATGATGAATTTACCATAAAACTTCTTTATTGTAACTACACAATAAATCTTACTAGACACACACACACAAAATTGACTTGATAAAGGATGAGTCCTTATAAAGAAACACTTACCTCAGGAGTCGATTCAATAATTAAGTCCATTATCCTATGATGTACAAGCTAAAAATAAAAAGAAAAATAAACATTAGTATATGACAATACTGAATATTAATCTAATATTAGCTATAAGAGACAAATTCTAATAGTTATATAAAGTGAAGTTAGTTTAATTTTAATATTTTAATAATAATAATAATAATAATAATAATAATAATAATTTTAATATTTTAATGTTTACTAGATTTAGATTATCCAAAACATTGAAAAATGAGAACTATTAAACAAATCAACTTTTGGCCTCATAGTTGTAAAAATCGGACATTCAAAAATTAGGTGATATATCCTTTCATTTACATGACAGTTACAAATAGTACATAAGTCACTTGGATTGATTATATGGTTGTTTCCATTTAATGTAAACACAAGTATAAAAGAGTTACACAACCTTAACTGGGCAATAGTGCGAGTGAGTTGAAGTTAGAAAGGTGCCTTTCTGTCTTAGAGAAATATCTTCTTTATAAAGATGTTAAAAATAGGACTTTAAAATGTCTTTTTTACTACCCACTAGTTCCCTTAAATTTAAATTATTCCACAGGTGACCACTTCCTAAACAAACAAAAATTCTTTTTAGCTGAAGAGCCCAACTATACCTATCATTAGATGATGACATGCGGTGTTGATGTAATAAGTATATCGTGGGGAACCTATGATCTGGCATACCTAAAACATTTATTAGCCAGTGAAAGGCAGCCTTAAATACATTGTAAGCGTATTTGACCTTTCCAGTTTCGAGCCGCACAGCATAATCAGGGGTATTTTTGGTAGTAAAAGAATCCGCTTAAAGAAGTGCACCTGAACTCTCTCAAGTATGTCACCATATCTTAAACCTTAGATGGCAACAGAGTTTGACACCATACTCAGAGCTAGCGATTAAAAAACTTTAATGCGTGCTTCCCATGACTGCATTTTTGTCTTCGTCATAATAGGCAATATGGCCCCAATTGCTTGCTTACTTTTATCAGCGGCAAAAGTTGCCATCTCTCTGAAAAGACCAGAAGATACAAAAGTCGTTCCTAAATAGACATATTTCGATTTATTTACACAGCGATATAAATACGTATTCAACACAACTTGTGCAGAACCGAACTCAATTATTTAAACAATTCCAATTGTATTTATGCTAACCTAAATATACAATATACCTATTGTATATTTAGGTTAGCATCACCACTTTTAATTTTGTTTTTATTTTATTTAAATATTTTTTACTAAGTCCGGCAACGCCGCTGTCGGCGTCTGCTTCTCCCCTTGTAAACAGGTGTCAGCCGTTACCGGTTACACAGTAGTATGTTTTTCTGTCTTGAGTAAAGTTGTAAAAACTATAATACATTTATGTATGTTTTAGGTACGTTAATTTTGAAGTACACGTGCTTTTCATTTTGTTTCCACTATATACGTTAATTTTTATTAAAAGGATATTTTTCTCTGGACTAGATTTTTATTTCAAGAACCGTGATCTCGACGTAAAGCAAATCGTTCGACATCTCAACTAACACCTACCCTATATATTATGTATTTTTTGTAAGAGTTTTGAAGAACAGCAGATTTGTTTAAATATAAATAACACATTCTCAAATAAAACTAAACTTTTTTTTTTTTGATAAAAAAATATTAAAAATATTATTATTTTAACATAAGGTAATGTCAACGTGTTTCTGACTTGCGCTTATATCTCTGTTAACAAAGCAGAAGGGTAGTCTTGACCGACTAGTTAATAAACAAAAATTCGGGTATATATTTGATTGGCTCTAGGTTAAAGAATACTCTTTAATAATGCAAGCTTTTAAAAATTTATTGTTTTTTTATTGTAATACTAAAATTTTAATGTGTTAGTATTTAATTTTCCCTGTGAATTTAAAAGTTTACTAGGTATGTGCTTCTTGCTTAAATTTATATTTTCCTAATCTCACAACTATTGTAAGTAGGTATTGTTAAAATAAGAACGGTAAACAACTAAAGGTTGAATTAAACTTTCACTATTTATTCCCAAAATATGAAGCGGCCGTCATTGCATTTCATATATTGCGAATAAATAGTAAAAGTTTAATTCAACATTTAGTTGTTTACCGTTCTTAATAAGATGGACTTTTACGTAGTAAGGGTTAGTACAATAAATTTTATTGTTAAAATAGTTTTTTTTTAATCTTTCACTATTTATTCGCAAAATATGAAACGGCCGTCATTGCATTTCATACATTGCGAATAAATAGTAAAAGTTTAATTCAACATTTAGTTGTTTACCGTTCTTAATAAGATGAACTTTTACGGAGTAAAGGTTAGTACAATAAATTTTATTGTTAAAATAGTTTTTTTACATGTAATTTTTATCAATTGTAATATATTGCAGTCTTAAAAAAAAAACAATAAATTTTCGAAAGCTTGGATTATTGAAGAGTACTCTTTAACCTAGAGCCAATCGAATATAGACCGGAACTCCAATAAAAATAAATTTTTGTTTCTTATATCTCTGTACTTCTTGATATAGCCTCGATTTGTTAGAGTATGAACAGTATACCTAATACAGAAGTATGAAGAAAAAGAAAGTTCTACAGTCCCTTACTTAATGCAAAAGTACTATATTAACCCTTAACTAGTGAGGTGCATAATATGTTGCGTACTTGGTGACGTGGTGCCTTAGCGGACCCCATTTTTAAAATAATGTTTATCGGATTATTTTTTTTATAAATTAAATAATTGATTACATATTGTGTATTTACATATTACTTTAATCTACAAATACAAAAATATTACATTTTAAAGAGCTAACTTGATTATTACATGATTATTAAACACATTCTGAATAAAACCCTTTATTTTGACAAACATGTACTTTATTAGTAACTAAAACAAATTTGTTGACAATTTTAAGAGTTTAACTTCAAAAATTAAAAAATAAAAGTATATTCTTATAAACAAAGTTAAAAACAATTCTAAAAAATAATGTTTATTAAGAAATGACACTTGATTTATTGGACCAAATTTATTGTTGACAACAATCCTTGCATATTTTTTCTGTACATTCCGCACATATTGGCGTATTACAAAATTTACAAGAGAATTTTGTTTTTTTGTCTTTGGATCTGGGACACTTTCCACAGCGTTTTCTTTTGTTTAAAATGTTTTCATCCATAGCAATGGGCAACGGAATTTGCAAGATTTTTCCTATGGAAATTCGGAGTTCTAGTGACACCCGTGTATTCTCGATTCTTCTAAAAAGTTGAGGGTTTACGAGGGAAAATGCAAGATCTTTGATAAACTGAAATCTAGATTTGTTTTCACTATTTTTTGTGCATATATATAAAACATATGAATTCACCGAAGAAATGTTCAGGAGCTGCAAAAAAATCGCCATCGGCCACCTTCGAGTTCGTCTGCTTGTCGAAAAAGTAGCACATTTTTGATCCAGACTATCAACCCCACCTTTAGTGAAGTTATAAAAGGAAATTATTTCTTCTTTCCCAGTGTCAGCATCAGTAGCCTTGTTTCTATGCATGGAAGAAATCATTATAACTGCCTTATTCTTTTTTGGAACATAAGACAAAAGTGTTTTATTAGATGTAAATCCATATAAGGATGAGTTTTCAGCTCTATTTTTTGACGGCAGGAATTCAATAGGCATCTCCCTCTTATTCTTTTTTAGCGTTCCAACGTAAGTTAACTTTTTCTCTAATAATTTATCAACAACTTGAATGGAGCTGAACCAGTTATCCGCAGTTATATTTCGATTAGAACCATAGATCGGTTTACATAACTGCAAAACAGCTTGAGTTGGAACTGATAATTGCTTTTCATCTATTGTTAGTTCTTGACCATCACTACCTCTTCCGGAATAAATATACGCGTTGAATAGATATGATGTACGAGCGTCACACAAAGCCATAATTTTGATACCATATTTATTAGGCTTATTGGGCATATATACTTTAAATCTACATCTGCCTCGAAAGCCAATAAGCATTTCGTCAATACAAGCCAAATCATTTAAGCAGTAGTTTTCTTTAGAGTTTTCAACAATTCTACTGAAAATCCATAATATTGCTGCTGTCTTATCTGTCTTTTCTCTTTCTTTTCGACTATCAGCACAGTCGAATCTCAAACAAGCCAACAAAACTTGAACCCTTTTTTGTGCAATTGTACACCGAAGAATGTCCCTCCCAGTTCCGTCTGTGGCATAAAGACTATCAAGATCTTCGTGGTTCGATTTAAAAATAGATGAAAAAAACAAAATGCCAAAGAACGCTTTTAGTTCTACCATGTCAACATCAACTAATTCAGTTTTTTGTTGGTCCTTGTATTTTATTCTTGCAAGTGCCAGTTTTTCATTTGTCCTTCTCATTATTTCAAAGAGAACATCGTCTGTAAAGATACACTGCCAAAGACTTAGTGGTGTTGGATTTTCTAAAGCCCTCGCACTACCTTTGAGACTAGCAAGTTGTCTGACTAGATTGGCAGCAGAAGTTTTTGTATGAGTTCTCTGAGCAGGTTCCCTTGCCCATTTGTATCTGTTCCTTCCATAAAAGGCTCTTCTTTCATTAGTTGCTTGTTCTTCTTCACTACTCTCAGAAGAAGACTGTTCCATCACCGTTATATCCTCATCATTGATTCCTTCGCTTTGCTCTGTGTCGGAATTAGAGTCGTATAATTCTGCTACATTATTGGTTTCCTCTTCTGTATCGCTATCTAAATCGCTAAACCACTTCATAACAGTCTCCTCAAAGTTGGGATCATTGTAGGATACTTTTTTGATGACTCACTAGTCATTTTTCTACAAAAAACAGTAATTACATAATTATCTACAAAATAAAAAAATTACACTTACGGTGATGTGGTGCCTTCACGTACCCCAGCAAGTATTTAACACGAAATAAAAGTAAAATAATGATTCACACGACGCTCTTCTCGCAACAGCTCTCATAAAACTGCTTGAACGAGGCATTCCTAAACCAGTCTGGCGATGGCTAACCGTAACCTTGAGATATCACCAATATTTGGTAGAGGTGGGGTCGTGTATGGCACCACCTCACCAGTTCAGGGTTAAAATTTTAAACATTTTTTTGTAGACTAACAAAAATTTGTAAGTAACGATAAATATTTAAGGAGGTTCAACAACATTATTCTACATGAATTTATGTAAAAATGATAATAATGCTTAAACATATTGTTACGGTTGCATTAGAAGTAGTATACAAATGAGCATGTTTATTTATAAATATTATGAAAAAGATACTGAATTGGTGTACAACATTCGGGGGGAAACAATAATTAAAAATCATTATAAGTCTTTGTTCGATTTTTTTATGCAACTAAATTAATAGAAAGAAAGATAATAGCAAAACTACAAGTTGAGTTTAATTTATTCCAGATAATTATTCCATAAATTTTATAAATTTCTTAAATTGTACCTTGAAAATAATTGATTAGTTTTAATTTCTAGATGTTAAGGACAAATTTGTGATCACTCCCAAAATCAGTAGGAATAATTTTAGAATTCCAAATCTCACTAAAATAAAATCACCCTGTACAACAAGGTTCCAATAAACATCATTTGAGCTTACCAGTCACCAACATAAAAAACTGATATTTTTTTTAGTAACTTTGCTTTCATTGCCAACATAAATTTATTTATTTTTGTTCAAAAGGAAAGCTGGGAAAACAAAAGAATTTTCGGTAACCATGGTTCTGTTGAATCTAAAATCTCTCTCTTGTTTTTTGTTCCTGAAAGCGAAAGGAGGGTAAGAAATTTGTCCTGATAAAATTAAAATTTTTATAAGTAAAATTAAACAATTAACGCATAATAATAATGCAAGATAAATACTTAAAACGATAAAGTGTGATATAAAAGTGTATTTCCATAAAAAATTTAACATACCTGACAAGAAATTGGGGCCAAAGTGTATTGGCATCCAATACCAGCAGTTCCAGGAGAGCAAGCAAGTTATTTAAGCCTTAAGGAACATATTCCTGTCCATTTGAAGGTGACAGCAGTTGTAAGGATTCTACATTTGAGGTATTTGGGGCCAATTTTGCTCCAACACATATTTAGCAAGAATTAAGTACCAGGACTCCACAACATCCACACATGGACCAAATTCTGAACATTTTTAAGGTGATGTCAATTATTATTGTTCTATTTTAATGTTAGACATTTTCGATAAACTCTAGAATTTCAACAATTATTATTGCTTTATTTCAATGTTTAACATTTTCGATGAACTGTAGAATTTCATACTAATTTTTTGTTTTATCACTAATTCATTTGTACGAGATCCATATTTATTGTCAAAATTTATTCGTATTATAAAGGTTTTATTTAAATTAGCACGTGCTACAACCTTGATGTAGTCTGTTCTTGGAAGAGAGAACAGGATATTCAGTTATTTTCACATTCTTACAGTTCAATTGAAGAATACTGTTTCACAACTAAGAACACGCTATATTTTCATTTAAGGTACATTCCATAGGAATAAAAGTATAAAAAAATAAATTGTACTCACCTGTAACACCAATTCATTTTGGAATCTTTCTAATACATTTTCTTTTAGCGACATTGAACAATAAATATCTCTTTTAAATTTCTGTTTATTTCAAACATAAATTAATCTGGAAATTTATTTAACAAGAACGATCACTTCTTAATTTACTTCAATCAGCTGTAACGTCTCAGAACTTTAACCTCACAAAACACAGAATTTGACTAGAGGGAATAATCGCAGAACTTGAACCTACACCAGTAACCTGAGCGGGTGACGTCATACAGTGACCGGAGGAACTACTTAAGTATCTTTTTCGTTATTTGTTTTTAATCATAAAAATTTTTAAGAGTTACTTGAAAACATGGATACATTTATCATATTTCACATAAATTACGAACAATGTAATATGTAAGTTGAGAAAAAAGTAAATGGATGAAATCCTACTACAGTGGCTGCACATCATGAAGGATAATTAACCAGAAGTCACTCGTCTAATGGCAGTTCCGAAGGTGAAAACGTAAAGATAAGGGAGTGGTTTTAGTTAGTTTACTTAACTAGGAAATACGGGCTCCTCGGTATCTTGAAGACTTCCACATTTCCACTAGTAGAAACATGCATGCATAAATGCGGGTATATTTGCACCTGCATTTATTTTCTATTTTAATATTTAAGTATATTAAAATGGTTATATTTTTATTTCATTGTTTATTACAAAATTGACAAAATTGTCCATTTATTCTAGCTATCTAAAAAAATTTTAAGTTTTAAAACACTTTAGTTAATTAAAGCGTAGATTTAAAATTATTAATTCGACGGTTTGGAGCTGCTTAGTAATAGATTTATAAAAAGTTAAATATAATAAAAATATTAAATATACGTCTTTTGAATTTCCAGTTTTTACTTAGTGCCTGGGTGCATTTGTATGTATTGGACAATTTAATTCCAATTTGCGATCTAGGAGCATCCAGGTAACACACATAGTTGCCCATCTTAAGTAGGCACAAACACAAAGACTGGATTTTAGCTTAATAGCGAAATGTTCTTTTTTGACACGAATCCAGATTTAGTAAGTATTTGCAGAGGGTCAGGACATCAAGATAGACTTACTTTAGCAGGAGAAGTTTTGGTTTAGTCTGTGATAGTCGGCGACAAAGATTTTTGAGAGGGTCAAGACGACATAAAGACTAACGTTTGCAAGGGAAGTCGTTCCATACCATAGAGGATTAGTAATGTTTTGGGGAGATATAAAGCATGGTCGTCGTACGTAGCTCATTCCTATTCCAGGCACTTTGACAGAGGAAAGATATGTTCCAAATATCATTGGATCAATTATTTATCCTCTCCAAAATGAAATTTGAAACAATTTTACCTTTATGAATGACCAGCTAATTCTCCAGACATGAATCTAATTAAGCACAGCTGGAGTTTCGTTAAAAGAGCCATATAAAACAGAATTTTTTCTCCTACATCCATCCAGGAACTCCCAGTATTGAATACTATTAACGATATTATTGTTTCCTTGCATAGGCGAGGATTGTACTAACCCTTACTTTGTATTATACAACATTTTTATTTGCATTTTTTAGTAAAGCCTTGTTCGCACTTGACTAGTAATTTAGTCGAGTAGCGAGTAATTTAGTAACTAAATTTGCGAAAAGTGTTCGCACTACAGTTGAGTATAGTACATTAGTGAGATAGTGAGTGGTGAGTTTTAAATTGCAAAATCAAAATGAACAGCTTTCAACGAAAAAAAGTAAATAAGCTTATAAAATTAATGGCAATTGAAATTTAAAAAAAAAATATAAGAAGAAATTGATGAAGTAAAAGAAAAAAAAATTATGGCTTCGAAAATGGATTAACAGAAGAGATACATTAGGCACTCATGTTGTAAATATTTTGAATCAAATTTCACAGTTGTATCTTCACTCCAACGATAAGACATTTCACGTTACAACTAATGAACTATACTAAATTCAACAGGTTCGCACTTGTTTAGTGAATAATTTAGTGAAAAATAAAGCGTGGTGGGGGCGCTTCTCGCCTGTAAAAATCAAATAAAAAAGACTTGTTCGCACTAGGCTAGTAATTTAGTCGAGTGGCGAGTAATTTAGTAACTAAATGTGTCCGAACACAGTAATTTTAGTCGAGTAGTTTAGTAAACGGTTTAGTCGAGTCAATCCATTTTATTCTGCGTGGTGGGGGCGCTACTCGCCCCCTCCACGCTTTATTTTGCACTAAATTATTCACTAAACAAGTGCGAATCTGTTGAATTTAGTATAGTTCATTAGTTGTAACGTGAAAATAAAATGTCTTATCGTTGGAGTGAAGATACACCTGTGAAATTTGATTCACAATATTTACAACATGAGTGCCTAATGTATCTCTTCTGTTAATCCATTTTCGAAGCCATATTTTTTTTTTCTTTTACTTCATCAATTTCTTCTTCAACTAGGCTAAATGGATTGACTCGACTAAACCGTTTACCAAACTACTCGACTAAAATTACTGTGTTTGGACACATTTAGTTACTAAATTACTCGCCACTCGACTAAATTACTAGCCTAGTGCGAACAAGCCTTTAATAGTAATAATTTAGTAATAGTGTATCATTTTGAGACACAAGGGGGTAAAAGAATGTTGGAGATGTGAGTGAATATTATTCCTTCAGAGTGAACGAATGCGGTATGTTTTTAAAAAAAAAGTTAAGTTGCAGTAAACATTATTGTCTCTAAACGAATAGTTTTGAATCAACCGATAACAGGGTTGTATTAAAAAGTTTTTAGTATCATATTTATAAGGTGGTTTAATATTGAATAAAATAAAATTGAACCGACTACTGAATTATAGAGTTCTCATGTGCTCACAAATCTATACAAGGTTGATCATAAAATAATTTTAAACAAATGAGATAAAATTAAATCAAAACCTATAATAAATATTTATAGCCCCACAAATATTAAAACTTAATAATAAAATCATAAAAAATTAAATTTATTTAAATCGAAACTTGTAATAATAAAAATAATTTAAATTCCATAAAATAATAAATTCAATTAATCTAAACACATAATACATTCAATATACACTTTTATACTTGTATACATTACAATAAATATTTGAATTTATTTTACTAATCCTTACTATGTGAAAGTCCATCTTATTAAGAACAGAAAACAACTAAAGGATAAAATTAATCTTTCACTATTTATTCGCAAAATAAATTTTTAAATGCAATGAAGGCCGTTTCGCCTGAATTAGCATTGTCAGATTGACATATTGAAGTTACATTTTGTTTGTGTGTAGCTAGGTACCTGATGTTAGGTAGTATTAAGGTTAGACCAAGTATGGAAGTAATAAGACATAACAATATTAAAGCCTAGATGTTATTAGCCGTATTTTGCGAATAAATAGTAAAAGTTTAATTCAACCGTTTAGTTGTTTACTGTTCTTAATAATATTCATACAATAATAATCCATTTAAATATCATTTCTGGATCAAATTAGTTTTTTTTTTTGTTTAAAAAAGGCTTTTCTTATCTTTCCTAACTTGATACATTAGATTAACAAATTACTATTAGAAACAATAAAACAATATCAAATATTAATTTTTTAACTGGAATGTTACATATTACCTTACAATTGGCTTTCTAACGTAAGGCATACATTTAAATCAAATAAAAAATCTCCATAAATTTGCTATATAAAATCATAATATTTCTTTGGAATATTTATAAATATGTCATTATCAATTGAATTTTTTGGCGTGAATACCACATAATAATAATAATTAGATGAGTATTTTAGAGGACTACCAATCTTCATTCCACCTACGTTGATTCATTTAAAAATCCGAAGATTGGCTATTTGAAAATGAACCTGCTCGAATATTTCGAAATTTTGAGGACTGTTAGCTGGACATTGCAAGATAAATAGGCACATGAGTCTTATAGGGCATGCCACTGTGAACGCTTGACAAGTTTGCTGTTTCTAGAACTTGGAGAGGAAGCAGCAGGCTATATATCAAGGCTGTTAAACTTTATTAGAAGGCCACAACCAGATGAGGTGCTTTAAAAATAGAAGAGCAGCACAATAGATCTTCAGAAATAGCAGCTTATCAGGCTGTCAAGCTGGCCCAATTTGCAATCTAATATTATAATATTTTGTGCCGCATTATTCTGTTAGTAAAGTAATAATTTTTATACATTTATAGCATAACTTGATACATGGCATTTTTATATTTTATCGTTTACTATGTAGAATTTATATTTTTTTATAAATTTACAATGGGCTATTTTAATTCGGTCCAGTAACATTGAATTGACAAATTGATGCACGAAGTTCCCGTCTATTCAAACTTGGCAATTACGACGTAAATGGTTGCTTTTGAAATACTTACTTCGGCTTGCAATAAAAGTTTTCAATTTTTCGCTTGAGTACGTGTCCAACCATGTTGTAAATTCTTTTTCGAATTGTAAGTTGGTACGACATAACGCCACAATATTTTTCTTTTACGTAATGCTACACTTGGTTTGTCTGTTTATTCATATTTGTTTTTCGTAGTGTTAAAACTTTATCTACATGTCCTTTTTTATAGAAAGCAAAAATGAAAAAGTATAACTTTACTTTCAACAAAACATCCCAATTATTTTTATAACATTTAAACATTTTGTTATGTAAAATATTACATAACTAACTATACAGTAAAATATTTATCTAATAAACCAATTTCAACTTTGTATACAAAGCAATAAAAAACTTTTAAAATTGCTCAATCAATCTAATGGAAATAAAATTTTTCGAAGTAAATAATTTAAAAACTGGTTATACTCGGTCTGGCTTATACCAAGCGAATAGGCAATTTCAGTAATTTAATTTCGGAAATTCGAAAGCTTTTTGTGAATATCACGCGAAGCCATCGTCAGATTTGATGCAGCGATTTGTGATTATTAATACTCGCTTTTTATAATAGCTAACTCAAACCGTAGTTATGGATTAATCAGAGTGACACATTATTGTATATTACCAATAATAAAATAAAAATATTATATTAAAAAAATTAAAAATTTATTAAAATAATAAACTAGAAAGTATAAAGACCCTAAATCTTATGCCATCATTTACTTTGTTACTCTCATTATTATTCGGACATTCTCAGTTTCATCAAAAATTTTAAATAACCACCTGCTCTTACTCTGTAGATTATTAAGCTGAACATATTCGTTCCACGCTATTTACCCTTGATATTAACCTAACAATACGCACCATTGTGTAAATGATCCTTCTGTACTTCAATTAAATGGAGGACTACCCTTTTGCACAAGAAATGGATTTCATCAACTAAAATTTTCAATGAATCCCATCTCTATAATACACTAACAAAAAACTATGACTCAAAAACAATTATGTAACATGACCAAGTCAAATGCAATAATTTAACTGAGGATAACATTATATTAATTACATTTTCCATTAAAATTTGAAAGCTTTTTATTTTAAGTAAAAGTCATTAGAATTAAATGAAAAATGTAATCTTACCAGTACTGACTAATGTAGACATAATGTGGCCACCTTTCTCACCGAACATGAATTGGTTTGAACATATGGGTCGAAATGTATTGGTAACATCACAGGCTCCTTAAACCCCTCAAGAGTGGACCTACATATTATGAATATTTTGGGACATTTAGAATTGGTCCGAACTATAAATTTGAGGTCTTGACTTGATGATGAAAGGAATGTGCGGTTTAGAAGTTTAGAAGATGTATGTCTATGTGTTAAAAATTAAAGGATTGAGTCCATGTTGAGAGTTAAGTATCCTTTGTAAGAGTGGAATGGCAATAATGATTTTTAGGTTAGATAGTGTTAGCCAAGACTGTATTACTTATTTTCTGTAATTGTTACAAGGAACCACAGATAGTATCAAAAGTAGCTGGAGGAATTTTAAATATTTATGGAGGGATCACCCAGGTTTAAGATAGAATTTTAAAAATATTAAAATTGGGTTTAATTAAGTTGTGTTTCCCTTAGCGGAGAAGTTGCAATTTCGTTAAAAAATTGAAGGGATCCATATAGTTAAGGGTTTTGGTATGGAGAAAAAGGGGTTCCCGGACACTTGATTGAGGTATCTGGGATGATAGGAATAGTATGATGGACCTTTGCAATTGCTACAGATAGGGGTCGTGGTTTTGCGTCTGTATGTATTAAAATAAAAAGTAATAAGTATTTATTAAATATTCTACAATTTGAATGAGTAGCAATTTCGCCAAGTTTGAATTACGATTTTCAGTACATATGGATCATAAACATTTTAAAGATGGGAAAAGGGTAAAAATATATAGAGCCGTCGTTATGCAAAAACAGAAATAGAGTAGTAAAAGTATCAGAAAAGTAGCGAAGGTAACGTGCGATTGAACTTATGGTGTAAATTATTTAGTTGTCCATTTATTGTGAAAATAAATCGGTTAATAAAACTAGATAAATTACTATGTCAGTTAAAATAAATAAATAAATTAATAAAATGTGTATCTAAATTGACGTTAGTAACTGTGTATGTCAATATAATAAGATGTACATAAAAAGTTCTTAGTGCTTTTCATCGAAAACAACTGGAAACAAAAATGAGAACAAATCCTAGGCAGATAGTTGTTGTTGACCTTAGCCTTTGAAATTTTTTTAGTGATTGGCTAGTTTTTCGTCAAGATTATTAAAAACAATAAATAACTGCACAGTTAAACTAAACTTCCACCATTTATTCGAAAAATTCGCTTTAAAATTCAATTACAGCTGTTTCGCTATAACTAGCATCGTCAGATTGACATATTGAAATTACATGTTGTTTGTTTGTAACTAGGTACTTGATGTTGATAAGGAGTTAAGGCTAGACCAAGTAAGGAAGTAATAAGACATAACAATATTAAAGCCTAGATGTTATTAGCCCTAAGGGATTATCCTGGATGTATTTCCCTCTAAGATCAGTATAACTGTGCAATGATATAGAAAAACCAGGATAAAACTATATCATGCTGATCTTTACAATAACTTAATATATTTATGTTACAATAATGTCTTATCTATGTATAAAATTAAGACTCAATCAAAGTAAACAGTTTAATAGTGGAGAACTTCCAAGTTTTATTTGTTCATAAACTACTTTAAACTGTTGATCTGCTAGATGTCTTTTAATTTCAAGTTCTTCTAGAAAATCTAAATTTTGTTTTTTATCACAAATGTGTAGTATATGAATGTCATTGGTGTGTATAAGTGAGTTTGGATGTTCCAGTAGGTGTTTTGCATAGTTCGACTTATTTGGTTGTTGTAATCTATATGCTTTTAAGTGTTCATTAAATCTTACTTCAAAATTTCTTTGTGTTTGACCTATATATACTGCATTACATTTTGGACAATTAATTTTCTAAAAGTATTACATATTGTGGAAATATTTCCTATGCAATTTCAAAAATAATATCTTCGGCAACATCAGCATTAATATCATTTAAAACACAAAATAGTATTGGAACAAAATTGTTAAATGTGAAAACAAAATTACCAAAATTAAAAAAATCTGGTGTTTATATAGTCTATATAGTCCCTATTTGATGCTTTATGAAACCATTTAACTCTGGGAATTTTAGGATAAAAACTTTTAAAATTACGACTGGCGACGGATTTTTCATATTCTTGTTGCCGAAACATTTTTTGTTTTAGGGTTGCCTTAGTTAAAAGGTCTGTATAAGGGAGAATATATTGTAATGATTCAAAATAATAATAATAATAATAACTTACCAAAATATAATTAAGATTGTGATAAATAATAAAAAAAAGATATAAGTTTAAAGTTTTTTCTTTTGTATGATGAATTTACCATAAAACTTCTTTGTTGGAACTAAACCATAAATCTTAATAGACACACACACAAAATTGACTTGATAAAGGATGAGTCCTTATAAAGAAACAATAACATCAGGAGTCGATTCAATAATTAAGTCCATTATTCTATGATGTACAAGCTAAAAATAAAAATAAAAATAAAAATAAACATTAGTATATGACAATACTGAATAATATTAATTTAATATTAGCTACATGAGACAAATTCTAATAGTTATATAAAGTAAAATTAGTTTAATTAAAATATCAATAAGATAAAAGTTAATATAATAATAAGTATGATAATATTTTAATAATTAGTTATAAGATAAAAACAAATAAGTATAGTTGATTATAAACCACTATTTAGAGTAGAAAAATATCCAAACATATTTAATTAATTTTATGATTAGTATAATTTAAACTTAATAAACAAACATTAGTAATAAGAAACAAAAAAGTATTATTATAGATTAAAATTATAACCAAATAAATAATGTTACTTACCAAAACAATATGAGACTTCATTTTAAGCATCAAAGTAATGATGCCATATATTTAATGTATCAGGTGATAGTGTAAACTTGATATAATTTATGATTTGATGCAGGATATGCTTGAAAGAATCTAAAAAGATATTGAAATTTATTATATATATAAAATTGTAAAGAAAGTGATTAAAATTGTTTGTAAACAAAGATTAAACAATTAAAAGTTTACAAATAACCTTGTGACCGATAAAACTAGTGAAAAGACACTGTAAATAGTGATACAGAGATTACAAACTGGAAATATAGACTAAAGAAAGGGATTTTAATGTAAGGACATCAATTTAAAATTAAGTGTTTAATTTAATGTTATTGTTTATTAAAACTATGTATTATTGTAAGATATTTAATTTTAAGTTGTTCATTTATAATATTAAGTGTTGTTATATTGTTTATTTAATTAATTTTACATAAAAATTGTTACGACGCAATAAGTTTTAAATGCAAATATAAAACAAAATAAGTATATTTGTAAAAAGAAAAAGTTTGCTGGCCATATTTGACTACATAAATTTTCATTCTATGCTAAAATTAAATATGAAAAGGAAATATTTGCTCATAATTGTTTAAAATTTTATTATAAATTGTTAAGATATCCGCCATTGTATAGCTCCAGTAAATTCTTAATTTAGTAAGGAAAACTGGGATTAAAAATTAAAAGAGGTTATTTTTGTAATACTATAAATTATATAATTTCATTATGCATCAATTAGAAACTTAGAAAATCTCAAATAAAAAATTTAATTTTTAAAAAATTCATCGAATTAAGGTTAAAAAAAAACAAAAGACTTTCGAAAATACGCCATTGTTATAAGTTCCGGCGTGAGCATATAAAAACCCAAAAAAATTTAATATAGAGGTCATTCTGATTTTACCTGTAAGCCGATCCACGCTTGATTGTTTTAAAAATTACTGCTAATTAATGGCTGACTTCCTGTAAAAATTAAAAATGGCCGCATAATAACTTATGTAAAAGTAATATGAATTTATAATCACTGGACAACTGAAAACTGGATATTTTAATAAAAAACTATCAGCAAGAATTAAAATAAAATTTTTTATACTAACCTGCAATAATAAATTTGGATATCTGGAGAAGTAGTTAAAAAGTTTTTCATTTCTGAGAAGCCGAGAACGAGATAATAATTTCTGGGACAATTCCATTTCAATCCACCCAAGGAAGTGATTTATACGGTATGTGTTTACTATAACTTATTGTAACCATAATAACTTTCAAAATACTTATAAACTTATTGTGAATGGTAAATCTCAATATCCATTAAAAATTTTTCTAACACAGCTTGATTTGAATATAAAATTTCTATACAATGTTTTGATAACGGCTAACAAGCACACAACAGCATCTGTTCTATGCGAATATAACCAAAATAATTTCATAGTTCAAATCTACATGCGCATAACTAGTTTATTCAGAGTCGTAACGTAAGATAGGTAAAGGGTACGTTACTTTATAGTATAATAAACAAAATAGATATTTTTGTCGTTGATTTGTATTTGAACCGACTTCTGAGATTAAGAAAACTGCTCATGCTTAATAATACACATAAATAAGCTAAAAATAATAATAATAACATATTAAAAATTTAATATATTGATTTAAATCTAATAATTTTAAAGTTTTGATAATATACAGTTTGTATAAAATAAAAATAAGTGATGATAAAGAAGTTTTAAGGTATTTTGGAAAACTAAAAGTTAAATATAAATTAAATAAACATAATCAGTAAATTTTAGCCCAACAAATCTTTAATATAAAATAAAAAAGAAATAAAAACAATAAATATAATAACAATTACATTAATTAAAATAATTTTATCAATCATTATCAATTGTAATTTATTACAATATATTCATCTATACGTTGTCCTGGATAAGAAGCTGATTTTGCCAATCTATCCACTATTTCGTTTCCTTTTATTCCTGCATAATCTTTTATCCAAGCAATTACTATAATTTTAATTTCAACCATTAGCTCATAATGTTCTTTTAGAATATTTAGTTCAATATGTGATATTTGATTTGTCTTATGTATGTTCCTTAATTTCTTTACACAACTTTTACTAGCTATGAAAATAATATAGTTTTTCTCCTTTAACTTTCGGACGTGTTGTAAAAAGACAAATAACAAAATTATTACGGTTATTTGGCTATTATACCAAAATAACATTTTCTTAAGATCCAAAAGATGGCTCAATTCTTTAGTGATAAATGAAAAATTATATCTGATAATTGCGAGCACCAACTGGTTGAAAGTTGGAAATGAGTACAATCTCCGTACCTTAATTCTACATGAAAATAAAATTATATATTAAATACAACACAGTAGCCGGGTCCATACCAGATAGTGGAAATAGATCTTTCAGTAGCGTACTATAAAAATACTGAAATTAGCAAATATGAAATGTTTCGTTTATATGAAAAATTGTAAAGAATGATAAATATTAAGTTCGATTTGATATACTATATAATGGTGAATCAATTTATTAAATAAGATAAAAAATTTACAGTTACTAAAGTACGTTAAGCGTTTAAAAAAAAATTTTTAAACCCGGACGGAAAGATTCAACTAGACAAACTACAAGCTACGGTCTGTACCTACACTAAGTTAATAAAAAATTAAAGTTTTAATAATTTGCTTAAAATTCGTTTAGATTAATTTTTAACTGCTTAAGAGCTTAACTGTTAAAGTGACTTATTGCTGCATATTAGCATATTACCTACTTATTAATTTTTTAAATTATAATTATCATAAAGGAAATTTTATTAGCCTACGTATTTTTAATGTCCACTTTAAAGAATGTCAATTTATAATTTAAATTTGACGTGTTTCGGGATTTTATATAAATATGTACAGTAATCGAAATAATGAATTTATTTCATTTGGCTTTATCACACTAAACTGTGCTCACAACACATTATGTTTTCTTTGATTTTTTCACAGTTGCTTCATAACAATTGCATTTTTGTTTTGATTTGTAAAAACTGATATTTTTCTTTACTTTTTTCTTCAATGCCACCTGAGATATTTTATGTATGGTGTAAGTAATTAAGTAAGTTAATAGAGAGAATAAAAATAAAACAACTGAAACATTTTACTTTAAAGATTTCTTTTATAATTGCTTCCGTTACATAAACTGGATTACGAATCTCCATATTTCCGGATTTTCGACTGTCTACTAGCTCTGGGTATAGACATATTATTAATCCAGAAATGGTCATCCTTTGAAATGATTTCATGTTTTAGCCCAAGTGGGGTCCAAATGGAAAAAATGCAGGCATCGGACTTAGTCACATGATGTTGCCCTTGGATGGAAACATGTTTAAACATGTTTATACATCCTATTTAGGGTGGTTAATTTTATTTTTACATTGTTTTGTCCATCTTTTCATGTAATTTGTTATTTTTTACTTATTTATTTGTGTTGGTTTGTCTGTTTCTATGATGTTTTGTACGTTTTATACATTTCTTCTTAGTGGTTTTTATCTTTTTTGACGAGAAACTCTGAAGATGGCTTTGTAAGCCGAAAGCGCTCAGTTTCTAGATTTACATTTTACTTAATACACACTTATTAAAAAACTTTTAAGTTTTTTATTAAAATACATTTTCCCATTCACCTACATTTATTTTTAAGGTAAATAATTGACTTACCTGATCTTTTTTTTGGAAATCACTTTCTCTTATACCTTCTTGTCGATAGCCTTAATTGGGATTTCGGTGAACAGGTTCATTGGTTTTCGAAGAAGATATTTCAGATATTACCTGAATCGCAAAATATATTAAGCACATTTTCATCAGTTAGTTAATAGTATATTACATAACGAGTGTGGAAAGTGAAGTATTACGTACGAGTGAAGTTTAGCACGAGCCACGTAGTGGCGAGTGCGGATACGTAACGAGTGCAAGAAATACACTTTCCAATGCGTTGTGTACACGATTTTTCCTATGACCCCAATATATCAAAATAATAAATATTTTAAATTTATTTATTAAATTTATTTTAATTGTTAGTCATATTAAAAATCAGGATTAACGAGTTTAGATATTGCATGGAAATATAATTAATTAAAATTAAATAACCACCTTTCTCAGGAATTCACATCAAAATTCTTTATTAGCTAAATTACATATTAATTTTTTTTGTGGGATCTATAAAAATTAAAAGTAAAATGGTCAGTTGGTGAAAATAATTGGAACTTGAGAAATGTTATGTGTTAGTAAAGTACCTATTTTGAACATTTTCATTTACGTTTTACTCCTGTTGTATGCGCCAATTGTAGTATTTTCGTTGCATTGACAACGACTTTGTTTTTGTGAATATTTTATCATGACAGTTGTACGTCAAGTTTAAAGGTTGTCATTTTGAACATAAATTATTACATTTGTATTTCACCCGAATAAAATACTTATAACCCAACAAGTTTTTCCCTTGACCATACTACAATTGGCGACGAGGAAAAAGAAAAATTTGTGTACGATGACTGAATCAGCAACATCAGGTACTGATTATTTACGTCACTTTCAACTAGGAAAGTTTGAACCAGACAGGGAAGAATGGGACTATTACAAACAACGATTCGAAATGGAACTAGAATTTTATGATATTGGGTTAACAAAAACCGATGATAATTCTAAAGTGAAAAGGAAGAATATCTTACTAAGCAAGATAGATTCTAATACCTTTAAAATGCTTTATGATTACTTTAAGCCAGATAAAGTGATAGACAAGACTTACGATCAATTAGTAACAGTTTTGGACAGCTATTATGGGAAAAAAGTGTATGTCTTATCTGAACGAGTCACTTTCGCTTCTAGATATAGAAGAGAGGACGAAACGGTGACACAATTCACAGCAGCACTTAGAACACTAGCGGGTCATTGCGAATTTGGCGCTAATCTACAAGAACGCATACGTGATCAACTAGTTATTGGCATTAATAACACATCATGGCAGCAAGAAATTATTCGACAACATCCAGACAACACAGCAAGTTTAGAATTAGTACAAGCAACTGCTATATCTCTCGAACAATCTTTATACCAAGCACAACGATTAGCATCTCTCTCCAACAATATCGAATGTCACACATATAGGGTTAATAAACAGCATTCCATGCAATCAAGAAAAAAAGACAAAGAACAAAAACGAATACTAGATCCTAAGCAACATAATTGCTTATTATGTGGTAAACCAAGGCACAACGACGCCAAACTTTGCCCTGCGAGAGGAAAACAATGTTCTCTCTGTAACACAATAGGACATTTTGCAAAAGTATGCATTTCAAATGGCAAAGCAGAAATCGTTACATATAGAAAGCAACAAACACGTCATGTCAGAGACTATTCACAGCAAGATAACGACAGTGACCACAGCGACTGCAGCTATACTTCAACAGATACTATGCAAATACACAGTATCAAAAAAGCAACTAAAGTTCTTCTTGAAGTCTTTATTAACAATGAACGACTTGAAATGATCCTGGATCTGTACATTCTATTATTGGTAAATCATTTTGGAAAAAGCTTGGAGAACCCAAACTTACACCAACAGATAATTTATGTGGATACACTGAAGTTGAAATCCAAACTCTTGGATATTGTGAAGTAACTGTTACTTCATTTGGTAAGCAACATAAACTTCCGCTGTACGTCACAAGTTACGATGATATTCCACTTTTTGGTCTTGATTGGTGCTTAGTTTTCAAGCTATCATTACCTCCAGGAGCTCGAATTTGCAACGTTAGAAAACCACGTGAATTATTAACAAGAAACAACGTCCATCAACAACCGTCATTATTAACAAGAAACAACGTCCATCAACAACCGTCATTATTAACAAGAAACAACGTCCATCAACAACCGTCATTATTAACAAGAAACAACGTCCATCAACAACCATCAACGTCAAAACAAGAACCTATGTCAAGATCATTCCAGAACAACGTCCATCAACAACCGTCATTATTAACAAGAAACAACGTCTATCAACAACCGTCAACGTCAAAACAAGAACCTATGTCAAAATCATTCCAGAACAACACAACTGTTAACACTACCTCAGTGATCCTGATATCACTAGTTTACTTAATAAATACAGTGAGCTTTTTAATGGTCGCATTGGTACTATTAAAGGTTACATGGTGAGCATTCACATCAAGCCAGAAACAAAACCTAAAGCTTTCCGTCCTAGACCAGTTCCCATAAATTTACAAGAAAGTGTAAAAGTCGAACTCAACAGGTTAATCAAAGAAGACGTACTAGAACCTGTCAACATGTTAACTGATCCAATAGAATGGGCAACTCCAGTTGTGGTCGTTTTAAAATCAAATGGAAGTATTCGACTGTGTGGAGATTTTTCTGTTTCCATCAATCCACACGTGATCAAGGATGACTATCCTATTCCTCGATTTGAAGATCTGTTAGCCAAATTAAACGGTGGAAGGTATTTTTCAAAATTAGACTTGAAAGACGCTTATTTACAACTCGAAATTCAGCCAGACTCAAGAAAATACCTAGTAATTGCTACGCATCAAGGTTATTTCAGATACAAACGTTTACCTTTTGAAGTCAATTTTGCACCATCTCTTTTCCAACGAACCATGGACAAACTGCTGTCAGGAATTGAGGGTACCGTTTGTTATCTATTTTGGTTTCAGCCCCCACGAAGGAATTGCACCTGTTACGCTTAAAAGAAGTTTTAGACCGTCTAAGCAGAGCAGGTCTTAAAATTCAAAAATCAAAATGTATTTGGGTACAGAATACAATCACCTTTTTGGGGCACAATTTGGATTATGAAGGTTTGCATCCTACAACCGACCATCTTGAAGCAATCCAACACATGCCAAGTCCTACAACTGTTAGTGAATTAAGGTCATTTTTAGGCTCCATCACTTATTACAGCCGGTTTATTGACAATTTACACGTCATTTGTGTACCACTGTATGACAAACTTAAGAAAAATGTTAATTTTTTTTGGTCGAAGGAAGATGAGCAACTTTTCCAGAAACTTAAGTTTATATTGACATCATCAGATACCTTAGTGCACTATGATCCTAAATTTCCTTTAATAGTCACAAGTAATGCTAGTTCCAAAGGCGTTGGAGCCGTTCTTTTTCATAAATTTTCAAATGGTAAACTAAAGCCAGTCGCTTATGCATCAAGAACATTGAAAGACTCTGAACAACATTATGCAGCCATAGATAAGGAAGCTCTTGGTATCATTTTTGCCGTCACCCGATTTTATAATTATTTATATGGAAGGCATTTTACCCTGTTAACGGACCATAAGCCACTTGAGAGGATTTTCCACAAAGATCGTGAAACACCAAAGGTAACCAGTAATAGATTGCTTCGCTGGGCTATGATCTTAAGTAGCTATGATTACGATATAGCCTATCAACCAGGTAAAGATAATGGACCAGCTGACGCACTATCACGATTGCCACTTCCAACAACCAGAAGTTCATCCGAAGAAGTGTGTGGCTCACCTAATAGAGCACATTTGTTACGAGTCCGAGTCCATAATCTACTAGTTTCAAAGGCTGACTTCAAAAGAGAAATTGAAAAGGATGCCCTTTACAAAAACGTCATCAAAAACATACAAACTTTTTGGCCCGATAAATCAAAAATTTCTGAAATGATGATGCCATTTTATGAAAAACGTGACGAACTTTCATTTGAAGAAAAAATATTACTATGGAAAGGACGGATTTGCATTCCGAAAACTCTAAAAATTCAAATTTTGAACATGCTGCACGATGGGCACCCCGGGATAACAGCAATGCAATCTTGTGCTCGTATACACGTTTATTGGCCTGGCATAGACAATGATATTGTGAAGTTTGTTGGAACTTGTTCATCATGTCAGGAGTCCAGACAATCGGAAACCAAAACACCACTTTTTTGCTGGAGTGCACCACCTGAACCATGGTGCAGGGTTCATATAGATTTTGCGGGACTTTTTGAAGGTAAAATGTGGCTTACTGTCATTGATGCCTATTCCAGATGGTTAGAAATTGTACCAATGCGAAATACGACTACAGAATTAACAATTTCGAAGCTCAACCAGATTTTTTCTAGGCTTGGATATCCCAAAATTATAGTTTCAGACAATGGAGGGCCATTTATTTCTTTAGAATTCCAAAATTACTGTAAAAGTTTGGGTATTTCACATGTACGTACAACATCCTATCATCCCAAAACTAACGGTATTGCAGAAAGAGCTGTTAAAACCTTCAAGCTGCGTATGTCAGCAAGTCTAGGTTCAGATAAAAGTCTCGATGAACGTCTTAATAGTTTTTTGTTTTCTTATCGTAATACGACACAGCGTTCCACCGGAAGAAGTCCGAGCGAAATTATCTTTGGTCATCCTTTACGTACTATTTTTGATCAACTAAAACCCGACATCTCTCGAAACATGGACCTAGAACAACAAAAACAAAAAAAATATCATGATAAAAAGGCAAAAGAGAAAGTTTTCAGTGAACAACAACCGGTTTGGGTAAATAGGCCAGAGGGTAATGGCTCAGTTGCTGGAAAAATAATTAAGCAGACAGCACCATATTCTTATATTGTTGATGTTGAGGGGGAAATAAGGAGAAAACATGCCGAGCAATTAAGGCCTCGAATGTTGGATGAACAAATCGCAGACGATGACTCTAGCACTTCTACTCCAAATACAAAACATGCCGAGCAATTAAGACCTCGAACGTTGGATGAACAAATTGCAGACGATGACTCTAGTCCAAATACCTCAACTGCATCTAACTTAGGAACATGTACCAGTTCCCCGGACGAAAATACTGGCAACGAACCAATTTTAAGAAGAAATCCTTCTAGGAATAGGAGACCTCCGGATCGCTATAAATCCTCATAGTTTTTTTCTATTTAGGAAAGGAAGAAATGTAGTATTTTCTTGCATTGACAACGACTTTGTTTTTGTGAATATTTTATCATGACAGTTGTACGTCAAGTTTGAAGGTTGTCATTTTGAACATAAATTATTACATTTGTATTTCACCCGAATAAAATACTTATAACCCAACAAGTTTTTCACCCCTATTGCACTTATAGGTACCTAGGTAAGTGTATTTTTGGTTGCATATATAATGCAACTCATACATTAATATTTATAATAGTATTAATTTGACATTTATTGTACTTTTCAATACGTGTATTGATATTTACTTTTCAATACGTGTATTGATATTAGCTACTTTCTTAAGTACAAATAAGTGTGCAATCTAGCACTTTCATATGTGGTCGTAGGAAAAAAAGTTACCTGATGTATATGTTGGAAAGTAATCACAGAAATAATCACAAAAGTCAAAAAATAACTAGCAAAATATTCAATACACAACCACCACACTAAAAACAAAAACAAATCACACTTAAATAAATGCACCTATATTCCAAATGAAATATAAAATACTTTGGCCAAGCCGCTGTAATATTTTAAACAAACCCTCTTCTACACGAGTAGTAAGATGTATAAACCCCTTACTTGTAAATTTTCTCCCTCGTCTCTCACCACTGCCTCTCTCAGAAAATCGAGAACCCGAGTAATACTCTATTAAAAGATGAATAACAACAACGTATTGTCAAAATTGTTCGAGAGACCCCTTTGTGCAGAACACCAAATAAAGATGTGTTATCACTGAATCTAAGGTTAATCTATTTATGTGTACTTTTTGGGTTATTTCGCTTATTATAGATTTAGATGTTTTTATAATAAAAATAATTTTAAAAATTAAATTAATGGTAATTAATTTTTTCGAAACAATATTTGCATAAATTTGTAATATAAAACATTTTCGTGTTAATGGCATTGAAATATAAATTTTGAACGTTGGCAATCTAGGGTTAATATTGCTTCAGCACCTTTTCTGGCTAGAAAGTCCGGTTTTTCATTAAAAACACAAACTTTTTCAAACCTATCCCACATAATACATTGTTTATAGTCAGGAAGGTAGTGTCACTTTCTTATTAGTTATTTATCCACGATTTGAAATCTAACGTCAGTCAAATTTTCTGATAAATTTTAAGTTATTTCATAGATTTAAGGAATTTTTTGTCTATCAAACTAAGGTGTATCTTTCGTCTATTTCCTGCCATCCAGAATTAGTTGGATTCGCGAAATTTGTTGCGAAGCATAAGTCCATATCTATGCAATGAGTAACGTATTCAAAAACTGCTAATACTGCCGGCTCTTCAAAGTTAAGCTTTGTCTTCAGAATCGTTTCATGAGTTTTTTCATGAAGGTTGCTAAACGAGCTCCGTTAACATTATTTAATGATTTATATCTGTACATCTGACAGACAAAACCAGGATTTTTTTGATAGTTCGTAAGGTGTTTCCTACCCTTTCTCATAGAATGCAGGCTGGAAACCCCATCTAGTGCAAACATAAAAAGCTGGCTACGTTCTATAAAAGTAAAGTCGTATATCTTCGTCACGTTAATATATCTGTGATTGTTGAGCCAGTCGACTGCTCGTGACTTTGGATGTCTAAATGACGAATAATCCAGCAATATGAATTTTTGTTGAAATTATCATTCTACAAAATTTCAAGTGAACATCGATCCCAACTATTTCTTCCGACTACTTTAAACATATTGCTGAAACGTGACTGACGGCTATTTTCTTTCTTGTTTAAAAATAATTTACAGTGCAAATAAATTGTCTTTTTTAAAAAAATTTGCTAAAGCTCAAAAATTTGTAACATGTCTATCGCCATGCTACCTTTCCTTAGTTTACCATCCTTACGAACCCTATAATTAACCCCGACTCACTGAATATTAGACACAAGCTTATCACGGCTACCAAACCTATCCCTTACATTAGAACGCACCTGAAACAAAACCCTTACAAAAACGAACGCAAATATACATATATACATATATACATATAGATAAAGGAGGGTAGTCTTGACTGATATATATGAAATTAAAGGTTTTTTTGAGGTAAGCAGTCAAATAAAAAAGGGCAATTAATGTAAACTCTTTATATTTGCGAAGCTTTCGAAAATGTTTATTTTCTTCTTCAGCACAAACTAAAATTATAATAAACTTTTAACATTATATTATAATAGATAAATTAAAAACTTACTATCGTGAGGTTAAATAATTTTTGGCCTCATAAATGCGCACATTATAAAAATTTTTACCAAAATACAAAAATAAATTAAATTAAAAGAAATGTTAATTTAGAGTAAATTTTCAAAATCAAAATTTGACGATTATGTCATGATGACATAAACTATCAGAATATAAAGAGTTTACATTAATTGCCCTTTTTTATTTGACTGCTTACCTCAAAAAAACCTTTAATTTTATATACATATATATATATATATATATATATATATATATATATATATATATATATATACAAATGGTAGTAGTATTATTGATGAAGTCTAAGGAGACAGAAATATATATATATATATATATATGTATATATATATATATATATATATATATATATATATATATATATATATATATATATATATATATACTTCATCCAGAGAAATGTGCACTTACTGAACACGTATTCTCTGAAGGCCATATAATGAATTATGAACATGCCAAAATTTTAACCACAGAAATCAATTATAAAAAGCGGATATTTTTAGAAACAGTTTATATAGCTCAAGAAGATCTATGTATCAATAAAAAACTGATTTAAATAATTTAAGTGTAATATATGTATATCTTTTGGATTTTTTTTGAGAAACAAAATTAAAGAAATTAAAAAAAAAACGAATTACTATGTAGAATTTAAAACAATTGAATTTGTATATTAAACAAATCAATCAAAATTTTGAAATCGTATTGTTTTTGAGTTTTTTTGATAATAAACATGTCACATTTATTACAGTTTTTTAAAACATTTTACCTATAATCTCACCTAGATATGTAAGTATCATTTATTTTATTACTTGCTATATAATTTCTTTACAATTAAAACATTTTTAGACCTTGAAAATGGACCCATAGAGGTTCGAAAGCTCGGTTAATAAATTCTAAAAAGAGTACACTTTGGTTTTATTGCCACATCCCCAAAAACATTCCCATAATTATATATATATATTGTTACGGTTGTATTAGGAGTAGGATACAAATGAGCATGTTATTTATAAATATAACAAAAGAGATACTGAATTGGTGTACAACACTCGGTAGGAAACAATGATTAAAAATCATTATAAATCTTTGTTCGATTTTTTTTTATGAAACTAATTAATAGACAGAAAGATAATAGCAAAACTACAAGATGAGTTTAATTTATTCCAGATAATTATTACATAAATTTTATAAATTTCTTAAATTGTACCTTGAAAATAATTGATTAGTTTTAATTTCTAGATGTTAAGGACAAATTTGTGACCACTCCCAATAAACAGGAGGAATAATTTTAGAATTCCAAATCTCACTAAAATAAAATCACCCTGTACAACAAAGTTCCATTAAACATCAATTGAGCTTACCAGTCACCAACATAAAAAAACTGATATTTTTAGTAACTTTTCTTTCACTGCCAACATAAATTTATTTATTTTTGTTCAAAAGGAAAGCTGGGAAAACAAAAGAATTATCGGTAACCATGGTTTTGTTGAATCAAAAATCTCTCTCTTGTTTTTTGTTCCTGAAAGCGAAAGGAGGGTAAGAAATTTGTCCTGATAAAATTAAAATTTTTATAAGTAAAATTAAACAATTAACGCATAATAATGCAAGATAAATACTTAAAACGATAAAGTGTGATATAAAAGTGTATTTCCATAAAAAATTTAACCTACCTGACAAGAAATTGGGGCCAAAGTGTATTGGCATCCAATACTAGCAGTATTGTCATTCGATACTAGCAGTTCCAGGAGAACAGGCAAGTTATTTAAGTTTCAAGGAACATATTACTGTCCATTAGAAGGCGACAACAGTTATAAGAATTCTACATCTGAGGTATTTGGGGCCAATTTGCTCCAACACATATTCAGCAAGAGTTAAGTACCAGGACTCTACAACATCCATGCATGGACCAAATTCTGAACATTTTTAAGGTGATATCAATTATTATTGTTCTATTTTAATATTTGACATTTTCGATAAACTCTAGAATTTCAACAATTATTATTGCTCTATTTTAATGTTTAACATTTTCGATGAACTTTAGAATTTCATACTAATTTGTTTTATCACTAATTCATTTGTACAAGATCCATATTTATTGTCAAAATTTATTCGTATTATAAAGGTTTTATTTAAATTAGCACGTGCTACAACTTTGATGTAGTTTGTTCTTGGAAGAGAGAACAGGATATTCAGTTATTTTCACATTCTTACAGTTCAATTGAAGAATACTGTTTCACAACTAAGAACACGCTATATTTTAATTTAAGGTACATTCCATAGGAATAAAAGTATAAAAAATTGTACTCACCTGTAACACCAATTCATTTTGGAATCTTTCTAATACATTTTCTTTTAGCGACATTGAACAATAAATATCTCTTTTGAATTTCTGTTTATTTCAAACATAAATTAATCTGGAAATTTATTTAACGAGAACGACCACTTCTTAATTTGCTTCAATCAGCTGTAACGTCTCAGAACTTTAACCTCACAAAACACAGAATTTGACTAGAGGGAATAATCGCAGAACTTGAACCTACACAAGTAACCTGAGCGGGTGACGTCATACAGAGACCGGAGGAATTACATTAAGTATCTCTTTCGTTATTTGTTTTTTATCATAAAAGAATTTTTAAGAGTCTCATTGCTTTGAGCAGCCTGGTTTAATTTAATTTCATTGGCGTCATATTTTTTTTTAAGAAAATATTGTGGGAGATCATATTGTTGTCGTAGGCGTACCGCTATAGGCAACACGTTTCACACAAATACCTTGACGAAATATAATTTTATAGAATTAACAAAATTTAACCCCACAATATATATATATATATATATATATATATATATATATATATATCCGCTAGTACGGAGAGATATATTCGTTAGTAGGGAGAGATATAACCGTTAGTACCACACAGTTATCGTAGCAGTCCTTTTTGACGAAAAAGCATCCTACATTTATAGTAGCGGTCCTTTTGATGAAGAATATCACCATTGATTGCAGCAGCCCGTTGATTAGTTCTTTGATGTAAAGATAAAGCAACCACCACCAGCCAACACCTTCTATACCTCCTGTGGCAAATTGTATATTTTTTTCAGTAAACAAATATTCTTTTATATTAGTTTGATTCATATACTCACGGACTATAAGTCTTAAGGGTGTAGCGTGTTCGATTGTCATTAAAAATAGTTTTCTTTGCTTTCAAATTCAGTTTAATAGCAAAGTGTTTTTGGGGGTATAATTTTTACAAATTCATTTGCAGACTAATGACTTGTCCAAAAGTGACACTTCCTACCGGACTATTACCTTAACTAAATAAATAGACTTGTCTATCAATTATAAATTTTATGTATGTTCTAAATCTACTCAAAATTATTTTAGTACGAAATCTACTTTTCAAAATGTACCCATACATATACAACGTATAAATTGTTATGATATTTACATTACTTAAGTGGATTCACAATTCCTGGTGGTTTTCACATACATTTCTCTATGGCGAGATTGTAATTTTCGTCATTGCATTTTTTTAATCACTGGTATTTATGTATAAAATAAACAACATTGTTATCAATGAAAGTGTCCTACTGACAGCGCTTTAGCTAGTAAAAAGTGAAAAATTATTCAATTAAAGCGGGTTTTTGTGGGGCAATTCAAGTAAGCGTTAATCAGGGACCATACTTCAAATGTAATTGCGGTGGTTTACCACTAAAATATGGCCCACGCTTCCATTTTACGACACATATACATTCAACCGACTGAAATTCAAATCGGTTTGTGATTGAATACCACTGTTAGTATATTTAAGGGGAGGATAGAATAGCGGAAGAAAAAAAAGACGAAATTTATTAATATTTTTTTAAATCCTCCATAATCCATTTTGTACAAACAATTCAAATAGTCATAAATTCAAATATAAAATAACAATGAAATAAAGATTTTAAGTTTGATTTGGAAATTAAATACTAACAAAGTTTGTTATCTCAATTGTTCAATGGTAACTAAGTTTTTAAAATGGTACAAATGTCGAGCTGAATCATATATATACATATCGGAAAAGAGTAGGGATATTTTTAAATATTAACGTCAGTTTTTTTTAACATAATTTGTGAAAAAAATTTAATACTTGTTTAATATTAATTAATGATTATTCTTATATAAACCACAATATATTCTTTTAAAAAAAATTAAATCTTCCAAAATTTAAATTAAATTAAATCTTTCAAAAAAAAATTTCTTAAATAAACAATTTTAAGATCTTTTCATAAAGTGAAAAATCAAAATCAATACAAATTGTGACCTCCACGTTGGTTTATTACTGCTCTACATCTTTGGTTCATAAATAAATACCAGTAAGTATCAATATCACTTTAAGGTATACTCGCCCACTGCTCTCAGATCTCGAAATTGAACCGGTATATATATGTTACCTTTATTTTGAGTAATTCTTCGTTAAAGCATATTCCATACATGCTCAATAGGATTAAGGTCCGGAGATTGCGCTGGCCATGGTAAACGTTCCCTCTCTTTCAAACCAGTTGGTTACAAAACATGCATTATGTAAAAGGATATTATCATACATTAAGCGGCAGTTTTCTTCAACTACACCTGTAAATGGGTGCATAATAGGACAAAGAATGGTATCTAAATACAATTGACCTGTTTATCATGATTGAGCCACCTCTGTATCTGCTCATTTACTGAACATGTCTTAGTAGTTTCACTTTTCCAGATCGTTACTATTCCAGTCTTGATGCGCGATTATTTCTAGACAGTGGTGGACATCTCAGATACCGTCTATTGAATAAGTTGGCTTCATGAAGACGATTTCATACTGTATCTCGACCAATAGATAAGTTATACGCTCTTTGTAAAGTCGTAACCAACTTAGGAACAGTCATTGTTGATCAGTAACTTAGTTTGCTGCATGCCACTTTCAAGAAAACCTTCAACTCGATTCATTTCATTTAACGTAAATGTCTTATTTTTCTTATAAAACACAATAATTAATTATTTGCTGTTACTAGAATGATGAATTAGAAATTAATTTAGTTTTTAAACATTGTAGCATTTCTACTTTTTTATATCTCAGGATTTTTTTTACTTTTTGCAACTTTTTTAAACGAACTAGGTAGTATATTTATCATTAGAAATTTAAATAATACATAAATTAACTCTATCTATATTTATTTTTAAATTATTATTAAACTTTTCCGATATGTGTATTTTGTAAATTTTTATTTAATATTATTCATTTTTTTTTAATATATAACAAACTATTCTGATCTAGGTATTTTTAAGACCATTCTCTAGATTTTAGGTTATTTTTTAAAAACATAATTAACAGTTTAATCTTTTTCTTTTTATTTATACAGTTTTATTGTGTAGGGTAAATTATACATACTATGGCCATCTACTATTTATTTTATAAACTACACACTTAAATTATGTACTTAATTTTCATACTTATTGTCCATTTAATTTATGTATATTAATCCGATATATCACTATTTATATACACTTATTTCACTGTTCACCTACTTTCTGCGCACGCATTGCTTGCTGTTAATTAAGACCGTTCTGGCTGAATGACTGACTGGCTCACGCATCAATCGCTCTTAATATAATATATTACTCTAAGCGCTTCTCGAAA
Organism: Ophraella communa; assembly: GCA_035357415.1. Taxonomy (NCBI): domain Eukaryota; kingdom Metazoa; phylum Arthropoda; class Insecta; order Coleoptera; family Chrysomelidae; genus Ophraella; species Ophraella communa. The sequence goes on along the minus strand of CM068994.1, from coordinate 21,610,224 downwards.
CTTACCTAACCTAAACATTCTAATAGAATAGGAAACAATGGGAAGAAGAATTCGCCATTATTTAAAGTTTGGTACAGGGCTTCTGAACTTGACAATAGTAACACAAGTTTTAAATCATCAAACCCCTGACGATTGATTATAGGGCTGGAAGTTTAAGTTTTTCAGTGAGACTGGCACTCCATCTAACACTATTTTATTTACTGTACCTAGCAGCAAAGCTGTACAGGTCAAAACAAAGGTATACTGTTAATTTCCGAATATTACCTATGGATTATAATAATTATAAACAATTTATAAAAAACCAAAGCCATCCTACTAGTTAACTGGAATAATTTAAAATTATAGAGGTTATCCATAATTTAGCGAGGTTGACGACCAACTTCCTTTCTTAGACTTATTGATTACTAAAGACCTTCAAGATAATTTTTTTCAGTTTGATATCTACAGCATACCAACAATTACTGATTGTCCTATTGACTACAATCCTACTGTCGCAAAAAGAGTGGAATATTTGGTAAATTATAAAATAATACAAATTATATCGGCGAATACTCAAATGATAACTCTATTCTATATTTATTTATGTCAACATTTTTTGTTTCCATGACTACATAATATGTATACACATACAAGATGTAAAACGTAAAATTTATAACATTCTCTCCCTTGCAAATAGGTATTTATATTCTGCAAAACAATTCAAATTAAAATAAAATTCAAATGTTATAATCTATAACTAAAATTGAAAACGTGTCAGAATTTTTATTTCTCGTCCGGCACGACTGATATAGTGTTTTTTAGTTTTTCTATCATCATGTTTCTCTTCTTCTTTTTGTGTTCTCTTTGTTCTCTTTTTGATCTTCTTCTGAAACGCTTACTTCTAACGGATAAATCCGCTGCAGTGGTCTTGTGACTTCCCGATCAACTATTTTAATCCGGACAACCCTTGCTACTCCATCTTTTCCTTTGTAAATTTCTATTATTTTCCCCAAAGGCCAAAATATTCTTTTTAAATTGTCGATTTCAATAGGAACAATGTCTCCTGTTCTTAAAACTGCTGACTTCTTCTGGGCACTTTGAACCAATTCTGCCAGGTATTCTTTTTTGAAACGCATTTTTAGCTTCTTTCTAAGTGTTTGTATATATTGGTATCTTTTTACTAAAGCTTTCCTATCAATCTCGTCTAAATCCGGTGTTTCGATGATGGTAATATCCTGAAGAAAACAAGAGGGGGAAAGTGGAATTAACACATCGTCTTCGCTTGTGATATATAGTATCCGCCAAAATAAACAGTACCAAAAATAAAAATTAATTTTTAATTTCTGTAATGTAAGTGTTCAAAGTAAGTCAATAAACATATTTATAAAAAGTGGTTGATGGAATGACGAAAAATATTTTGTATTCTTTCCCGTAGTTCGGCAAAATTCGCCGGCGAATTTTCCGAATTAAATATTTTTTTCTTCCTTGTGTCCCAAATGTATGCGTCAGGTGGCGTCAGATCAGGTGAATGAGAAGGATATTCGAAGTCTGTTCCCCGAGAAATTATTCTATTATCGAAATGCTGACGGAGTAAGTCTAAGGTGCGCACAGCTGTGTGGCTCGTTGCACCATCTTGTTGGAACCATTGTGTGCAAAACTGTAGATTTCGTGCACGGCAAAAGTTATTTAGATCTCTCACAAAAAGTATAATAATTTTCTCTCTATAACGTTCTTGGTTGACGGTAAGTGGATTCTGATTATCATCTTCAACGAAATAATGACCAATCATTCCATTACCAGATACCGCGCACCAAACGGTAACTCGAAGACTGTGGAGTGGTTTCTCTACAATGACATCAAGACGTTGAACTCCAAGGAATCTGGTTGTTTTTTGATTAATATAGCCGCTAAGATAAACGTAAATCTCGTCTGAAAACCATATGTTTTTCAAAAATTCGGGATCTTCGTAAATTAAACTCAACATGCGACCACAGTAAATTTCTTTTGCACGTTTGTCCGCAGCATTTAGTCGTTTTCCAACTTAAATACGGTATGGATAACCACCAATTCATTTGAACATGCGACTTAAAGACGTTTCACTAATGTTGAGTTTATATGTAGTTCTTACAAGACTTCTTTAAGGTGATTGCACAACTTGGTTAAAAACATGTCCTTCATTTTCGTTAGTGCATACTGTTTATTACCAGTGCGACGACATTTTTCAACAACAGCTAACATCACACTTTTACTAGGAGCTGCTTTATTAAATTTTTGTTGATATTTTATTGACAGCTGTTCTAAGCTTGGACCATCATTACGACCTTTTCCGTATGAACGAAAATAATGCTCTACCAAAAACACTTTTTCTTCCTTTGTTAGAACCATTTTTAAATCAAATTTAACTGCAGCGTAATATTAATATATCAACTAATGACAATTAAGTCAAATATAACAAATCCATATTACATAAACAACTCCACAGCACTCTCTGTTTCGGTACTGTTTATTTCGGCGGATACAGTATGTTAAAGGACGTGCATTAATTATTGCTGCGTGGTCGCAAATAAGTGTGTATAATTCATCATAATTTAAAGGAGCTCTTCCCAGGTTTTTACGTAATAATTCTTTTAGTATTCTGATTATTCTTTCCCACCAACCTCTCCACCACGGAGCCGCTGGTACATTAAATTTCCAAGTAATTCTATGAACAGAGCTATAATTTAAAATTTGATTCCAGTTCAGAGCATTTTAACCTATTATTGGTACTCACAAATTGTGTGCCATTGTCCGAATAAATTATTGAAATTCTGCCTCTTCGTGCTATAAATCTTCTTAAAGCCATTAAAAAACAATCTGTAGATAGTGTCCTAACTAACTCTAGACGTACAACACGATATACACTGCAAGTAAATAAAACTATCCAAACCTTTTCATTTCCTTTAACACACAAAGGTCCTGCAAGATCTACTCCTGTTACGTTGAAAGCTTTTCCAGTTTTAAATCTATCAAGTGGGAGAGGTGCTGCCGGTACCTGGATAGGTTTAGCTTTGTGTTTCTTACAAACCCTCTGCTAATCATATTTTAAAAGAAGAATAATTCTTTTGATTTCAAAAATGTTAAATTACTTTATAGTTGTAATAAAGGCATTAGATTAAATTTGCTTAAGCTCTTGGAAACTAGATCTGATATTCTTGATAAATCTTTTAATTGTTTAAATGAACAAATTCAGTCTAATGAGAATTATTTATTCTTAAACTTTCCACTTTAATAGATTATAATATGTTGTTATTGTTCACCTGTGCTTTAGGTTATCTCATTGTAATGTTCTTATATTAATTTTTTGAACAATTGGTAGATTTGAATAAAAACAACCATTCTACTTAAAGGACGAATTTATTCTATCACATCATTTTGACTTTTCTTCTTTTTTATCGGACTTGTCATCAAGTTAATGTTATAATGTTTGTATTTTCCTTCGTCGTGTGCGGAGAGCTGTGTTTTTTATAATTTAATTAAACTTATTTCCCTTTGATATTAACCAATATATAATTTAATATTTTCATTATTCTTAATATTTAGTTCATAATTGGATATCTATATGTTTTCATTTAAAACTTTCACCATAGTTGGCAACATTCCCTCAGTTGGTAACTTGTTTCCGGTTAATTGTTTCCGCACCTTTATCTTACATGTGATTGTCACTTAGTACTTCTATTCTATAGTTGAGTGATCTGTATTTCGGTTCACTAATTGAATGAAGTGGAGCTCCTTGTTTTGAAGATCTCTCCTAAAACCAATTTATGTTGTAATATTTTCTGGATTCATATTTTTCACATACGTACTAAATTACTTCATAGCTATCTTTAACCAAAAAAAAAAATTTAACTTTCTTTTTTAACCCATTTGTATGAGTTGACTCTGTGAGTTTTATTGCTACTATGGAATAATTTTGGTAACTTTTTTTAAACGAGATTTTATTAAGACTTAAAAAACATCCCATCAAGTTAAAAACAATGGTTGTACAAATTTGTATATCAGATAGTTGATTAGAGTTTATTACAGATTCATTAATTAAAAATAATTTTTTTCTGTTGATGTATAAAATAAATATAGGAAATTATTTTTAATAAATAATTCTAATAAATACACCGTCTGATTGTGCTTTCGATCATTATTTTACATAGACCATATATTTCATAAATAGGGGTGCTTTGGTAAAATCGTTTATATTACTCTCGTATTTTATTAAAACTGTTGTTCTAATAAAAATCTAACATAATATTTGCTGTGACATTGTTTTTACTTTACCACTGGAGACAGAAATACAATTAATTCCTCTAAAATCTTTTTCAACTATACTTTAACATAAAAACTTAAACGTAATAAGAATATACTCGTATGTTATAAAGTACTATGAAATTAATTTAATTCAAATATTTAATGAAAGTATACAACTATGCATACAGTAAGAAAAATTTAAAAGTTTACTTTAGAAGTTGGTGAGTTGGTTTTAGCAAGAGACGCTAACAAAAATACTTCTCAACAAAATTTAACTTTTTAAACTCAACGTTAATTTCAAGATTGTATTTATAATGCGAGATTATAATTTTGCGCCATAATTGGTGAAAATAAAAGGACCATCTTTGTTAGTAAAATACCTTATTTTCCAATACTTAAAATACATAAAAAACGTCAAATGTTTTTATAATAAATTTTCCTTATATCAATAATATATGAACCAGATATATAAAACTGTAACTGCATCTTTAGTCGTATGGTGTCCAAAAAAGCTAAAATGTAAACATTTGGTAGCAGAATGGAAATAGTATAATGATAGTAATTAGAATTATAAATAATTACATAAAAATGTAGAAATCTTTCTTGCTGTAGATAACTAAAAAATCTAAAATTATGACTTGAAAAATATTTTTATGTAAGCTAAAAATTTGCGAAAAAAGTGAAAAATACCAATTTTTTTTCATTTTATATTTAATTTTTCCAATAAAAAAAAACTATCTGAAAATCGGCCAATTTGTATCTTTTTGGATTTCAAAATGAATACTAAGTTAATAAGTTATTGAGAAATTTAATAATTTTCTATAAAGATATTTTTGTAATTCCTTTTTTTGTTACCCAATATAGTGTATTCCGAGTATTTTCTATTTTCATTAAAAAAATAAACAAATAAAATAATTGAATAACCCTATTTATTCAAAGTAGATATTTTCAGTTTACTGAAGTGATGCTATTGAATAAAATATCTGATATAAATTGATATAAAATGTGAAAATTTTTTTGCATTTTGGCATTCATAAGGTGATTAAACCATATTTATTAACTTAAATTAAACAATTTTGATTTACAGAAAAAACTAAAGTGCAATGCTTTATATGCATGTTGCATGTTTTAAATATTTTAATATTAATTTGTTTTATTAAATCTCGTAGTATAAATAACATACAAACTCAAAAGAATTTAAATTTAAAACAATAGAGTTCTTCCACGATAAAAAAAGAAAAAAAAAACATTTTAAATAATAGTTATCATCTAAGAATAATTTTTAAAAAATATTGTTTTAACCAAAAAAAAATTCACACAGTGGTCTATTATGATCCAATTCTGGAACTAACTAATATTTTATTTGTTTCCAAATTAGTACTAGAAACACGAAACACAGTTTAAGTAAAAAAATACATCTTACAAATATTTTTAAATAAAGTTCTTACCAGAACAAATTTATAATATAAGTATATAAACTTATCTTAAGTAATTTTAACAATACTATGTAAAAATTATTTTATAAAATACAGGCTTTCTAGCAATATTAATAACATTTATTGTATTATTCTTTACTTTTTATTAAAACAGGGATAGTTAATTGTTAAACTCAATGAAAGCTTCTTCGTTGTCATAATATCGTCAGATTATCATATTAAAGTTAATTTTTGTTTATGACATAGCTGAGTTTCTTCGACTAGTTTTAACACTAGACCATAAATTGAAGTAATTTTTCTGTAATATTAGAATGACTGTGCGATTATGTAGATGAAAACGCTTAATCTTTAATGTTTTGTCCTAAATGCAAGCCAATCATTCCGGTTTATATTGATATATTAACATTGATAAAATCATAGAACTATCAAAAATTCGAAAACAATATTGAACAATTAAATTTATTCTTTATAAGTAACTATAAATCAACATTAATTTATATTGTCTAAATATTTTAAAGTATATTTTGCTAATACTTTCACAATTCATCTAAAGACTATAGAAATTCAAATACGTATGTAGATGTAGCTTAAAAATAAACTGGCTCCTCTGGTTAGCAAAAACGTTTAGATACCCACAGACAAATGTGGTCTTGTTGGAAAGCTTCAAACAGATTTGCCTAATAATTTTTTTTGGCAAATTTTTTTTTAATATAAGAGGGGAATATAGGTATTTAAATAAATAGGTATTTATTCAAATTATAACTCAGTTTTCACCTCTCATCTCACGACAACTGTCAATACTATCTAGTGTACAGAATAAGTCAATTGGAGGGCTGACGTCATTGATAGATTTATAAAACTGTCTTAAAAAGAAAACATTTGCGAGTTTTTTTTTCCTTACCTGAGTTGCCCTCTTCTCTATAATATCACCTAAAAACGTAACCGTAGCCGTTGCCTTGAAGAGAATACTCTTAAAAAATAATATATTTATTCAATATTATTCTATGTACACCCAATTCCGTTATTTCTTTTTTCTCTTGATTATTAATATTTTAATAAATTAGATCGTAAGTTGACAACACAGAATACCACTTCAAAGTTATTGAATCATATGTTTATGGTTTTTATAGTAAAAAATGGAGTTTAATAGCTAAAATATATGTGATAAAGTTAATGAAAAAGATATCGATCCATTATTAATTAAATTAGTGTTTGTTCATAATGATTTAAAAAATAATCTTTTTAAATAACACTTGTCCCTTAAAATTTTACTATATAAAATGTTTTCCTTAGACAGACTTTTTTAATTTAGGCTGAACTACTCCAACAAAAAGCTCTAGTAGGGCTTATAAAATCTAGGCATTTTAATATTTTATTGGCACTATTTACGACATATCCCTCTTTGTTACTACTTTGTTTTTAGTTTTACTGTTATTAAATTAAACTACAAATTTCATACTTTATAGAACAGTATTTTTAAAAAAATAAAAAAAAATGTTTTTCCCTACATTAAAAATAAAATAAAAATCCTACTTTGTGGGTTCAAGTACTTGTTTTTGTTTAATTTATTGCCGTTATATATATATACATGCCCATACATTACTAATTTTTTACTGCTTTTACCAGATTTCAAGCCCGTCCTTTCAAAGGAATGGATAAAATCGAAAAACCAGAAAACATTCTACGAGCAACCTTTCCAAAAATTATTGAGCACTTGGACCCTTTTTCTGTTCTTAGCATTACATTTAGCATTCCGGCAATCTGGTGGGAGGTCATATTGACTCTCTAGGGATTGACTTTACGCGTGCTTCGAATCTTTCCATAGGCGTTTCCAATACATTTTTTTTCGATTTGTACACCTATAAATAAAAGTAACCTTGTGTAAAACGCAACTAAGGAACGAATTTCTCAAAAAACTTCAAAGTAAACAAAAAAATAAAATTAATTTAATAAAAAATAATAAAAAAACTTTTACTCTTTAATTAAACAATTTCTTTTTTAAACTTAATGACAGCCGTTTCGCTCTTTCTGCAGCTTCCCGCAGTTCTGGTTGATTATGCTCAAATTCACTTACAGACATTTTTGTAAAATAAACACAATTTGATTATACAGGGTGTTTCAAAAAAAGGTAACACCGTCTCTAGGATAGGTAAAAAACTGAAAAATAATTCGGGTTTGCTTAGTAAAATTTTTTTCTAACGCCATCCGTTTTCAAGATAAAGGGCGTTGAAGAAAATGAAAAATTACACATTTCTTACGATTTTGCCGAAACTACTGGCACCATTGCAATGAAATTTTATACGAATATGTTTTGGAAGCTGATATATCCCATGAATTTGTTTTTATAACTAACTCTCATAGAGGGCGCTAGTTACACGATTCATACAACGTATTATTCAACATAACTTTTTTTAGGGTAGAATTATTAAACAAAACTCCAAGTGAACATAAACATCGTTTAATTCTACACCAAAAAGGTACTCTTGGTAAAACTCGATATTATGTACCGTTTTCGGAATATTTTGATTCATATGCTCACACCTCGGTAAACTATCTTGCCTGTTTTCGTAAACAATATAACTAAATTTTGTTTTATTATAGAAATTGATCACACAAATAGGTATAATTCGTTTAATATAGATTTTCCTTGTTTATGATCTATGATTAGAACAAATAAAATATAAATTTTATCATAAAATTTTCTAACTTTAAACCAAAATTTCTCTTTATTCCAATTCCCTTTTAAGTATTCAAAAATCCGTTCTAGCATACCAAAATAGTAGGAGAAAATAACGTCTTTAAATAAAATCTGACATTCTCCTAAATTTTTTAAAATCAAATTGTGAGCAAATATGTCTCGAATTCCATCAATTTACAAAATAGAAACATTTCTGTAACCTAAACAAGTTTGTTAATAATATTAAAAAAACTCTTCTTTTTAACGTAACGTATCGTAAGTTTAATTGAAAAAATTAGATTATATGTAACACAAATATGTCAATCTGACGATGCTTATCTTAGCGAAACGGCTGTCATTGTGATATAAAACCATATTTTTTCAATTAAAGTTACGTTAAATCGAAGAGTTTCTTATTATTCTTAATAAGATGTACTTTGAACAAAATTTAATATTACAAATATTTTTATTTTGAGTTAATTTCTTGTTTTATATCGAATTGTTAAATAATTAAGAAAAAATTTCTGTTCCTATTTTATGATGACTAATTACTTACGACAAACTTTACCTACAATCTACCTTTTTGTTAGATAATTATTATCTAACATTTTACTATAAATTAAACTACTTTTTTCTTTTTAAATAATCAAATTGTTTAAAAAACCAGAAGCTTAATTATATAGAGAACATTAAGCCTAATGAGCCATATGCTGAAACTCTTTAAAAATCTTACATAGAGCAGTATATAAAATCTGCGAAAAATATATACTACCAAATAAATTTTGGTTTAGAACTGCCCTGGGTACAGGCAAGCTATGCTTAGTTTTCAAAATACTCTTTTAGATATGTACAGACACAAAAATTGACGTAAACACTCTTGTATTGTAGACTATTAAAAATCATTTGGTAGATTATAACAGCAGAAAATTATAGGTAAAAATATATAAGATATAAAAAGTTATATCTTTGGGAAAAAATTAAAAATGTAAGAAAGATAATGGTTAAATAATCTCAGAACCTACTTTGCAGTGACCAGCACGCAAATGTTTGAGGTCGCAGTAAGTAAAGTGATGATATCTTAGTGCTTGCCAATATCCGAAATGGATAGAAACAGATAGAAGACGAAACTTACTACTTAATTAAATACCTGGTACATATAAGCTCTTAGACTCATAAATTTCTTAACGAAATTGTCTTTTCGTAAATATGACAAAGGATACTATGTTGCAACATTAAAAATACTATAAACTAAGAATTTACTTCTCTTTGCGAATGTAAAATACGCATTACCAAGATATTTATGAAATCTTTAAATGCACAGAAAACAATTTCATTTGAAAACTAGGTTAAGACAGTAATAAACATTTTGATGGTGCTGTAAAAAGATAGATACTACAGACTTTTCTATTTAACGTAAAGTATGGACATTTAGATTTGTACAATTAAGAAGTCAAATTAATATTTATATAATTAATATACTAAAACTAATTACTTTTTAAAAATAGATTAAATTGAGCAAGTTAATGAATGTTAACTGAGATGTGGTAAAAAGATAACATACACAAGCTATGACTATTTATAATCAAGAAAAAACTATTTCCTTTATTAGGATTTTTTTTTATAAGTCCTTGTATTGAGGCAAAGGTAGTAATACTTTCTCTAAATAGCATATTTTCCTTGTCTTTCTTTTATTTTAAAGATATAAAAAAAAGTCAACAGTGGCCACAGTTACCCGTTGGGAAATTTATAGATTTTATAGATGATAATACCAATAATAATGTTGGTATTTGTAAGTTTTGTTTTCAATGTTTTCAGAAATAACAAATTTACGTACAGCATTTCACAAAAGTCATAACTTTTCTCCATTTTTTATACTTAAATTGATTGTACTAACTAAGAACAATTAATAACTGCACAGTTAAACTAAACTTCCACTATTTATTTGAAAAATTCGCTTTAAAATCAATTACAGCTGTTTCGCTATCACTAGCATCGTCAGATTGACATATTGAAATTACATGTTGTTTGTTTGTAACTAGGTGCTTAATGTTGATAAGGAGTTAAGGCTAGACCAAGTAAGGAAGTAATAAGACAGAACAATATTAAAGCCTAGATGTTATTAGCCCTAAGGGATTATCCTGGATGTATTTCCCTCTAAGATCAGTATAACTGTGCAATGATATAGAAAAACCAGGAAAAAACTATATCATGCTGATCTTTACAATAACTTAATATATTTATGTTATAATAATGTCTTATCTATGTATAAAATGAAGACTCAATCAAAGTAAACAGTTTAATAGTGGAGAACTTCCAAGATTTATTTGTTCATTAACTACTTTAAACTGTTGATCTTAGAGGGAAATACATCCAGGATAATCCCTTAGGGCTAATAACATCTAGGCTTTAATATTGTTATGTCTTATTACTTCCTTACTTGGTCTAGCCTTAACTCCTTATCAACATTAAGCACCTAGTTACAAACAAACAACATGTAATTTCAATATGTCAATCTGACGATGCTAGTGATAGCGAAACAGCTGTAATTGATTTTAAAGCGAATTTTTCAAATAAATAGTGGAAGTTTAGTTTAACTGTGCAGTTATTAATTGTTCTTAGTAAGATGAACTTCCAAAAAGTAGAGGTTAACACAATCAATTTGATTGTACCAACCCTTACTTTTTGGAAGTTCATCTTATTAAGAATAATAAAAAACTGCTTTTTTAAATAAATAGTGGAAGTTTTGTTAAAATAAAGAGTTTTTTATTATTCTTAATATTTTTTATACATTTGCTTAAGTTTAGGTAGGCAATAAATATTTAATTTGCTTCTTATTCTTAATCGTGAACTTCCGGGTGAGGTAATTGTAAACATTATTTTAGCAGCAATCTTTACAAAAAAGGTGAGGGTAATAAAGATAAATGAAAAAGTATTTATCTCAGTGCAATAACAATTTTTTTGTATTTGTGGTTTAAGATTGGTCTTATAAAACTTTCCTGGATATGTAAAAAATGGTAACATTATTGAACTTATATTTAGCTATTCCTCACGTTCCAAAAATTAGGAAACATGGTATTACCATGTAGTTACCCAAGATATTGTGACAATGTACAGTTTTAAATGATTAAATATAACTAATAATTCATTATTTTAAAAAGAGTATTAACTAGAAATTAGCTTAGAGAACTATTTACCTCACATCCATTCTTCTGGAGTCATGTAAAAATTGGTAAAAAAAATGTTATGCTAAGAAACCATCCCTTACACATCAAATAACACTCCTATCAACCTGGCGAGTTCTTCGGAGTAGTAGACCCATATACAGTCCGCAGGATTAAGAATGTCTTTGGGAAAAAAAGAGATAGCCTTTGCTACTTTCTTTGATATAGAAGGAGCTTGTGATCAAGAAAAAAAAAACATCAGTGAAAGGTGTTGACAACCCTGTGCGAGAATATAAAGGGAGTGAAAACATTACGAAGATGTTTAGAGGGTAGCTCTTTGTTGTCGAGTATAAATATGGAACCTGGTAGATGGACTTCTTGGAAAACTAAACTACTGGTGATATTTTACTCAGGGTTATACTAATGACATATATATTCTAATCATAAAAACACATATGTGCGCTTCTAATTGTACGAAAGGAAGACACACTTAAAACAATAATTATGCTGTCCACGAGCAGGATATGATAGGATTTTTTAGATAAAACTCTCTTTGAACATGGAGTTTGAATGAAGAAAGAGTTAAAGTATCCAGTGGTAGGATTAAACGACAAGCTGACATGGAAAAGTAACCTGACGTATGTTGCAGGACGTACTCAGACAAAACTCATGATGGTGGGGCGGACTGTGGGAAACACTTAATTTTACTAACTTAACTATTAACTTTACCTAAATAAACTTTAGAAATGTGTCCTATAAAGTTTAAACCAATTTACCACATTAGAGGTTTAAAAAAATTACTAAGAACAATATTTTTTTAAATAGTTTAACACAAATTATTTACTTTAATATCTTGTTAAACACTTCTACCTTTAACCTTCAATTCGTAACAAGAGGATTTGTAAATGAATACAAATAGTTTATTTTATTGATTCCTTAAGCTAATCTTGATATTTTTTTCTGGTAAAAAAATCTGATATATTAATAAAAAATTAAAATCAACACTACTTTAAAATTATGTATCCCTTTAAGTGATATACACTTCACCAAATTAAGTTTTTTTTTATTTGGATAAGAAATTTTACTAAAAAATTTATGTTTGTAGTTATTTATTTTTAAGTAAATGTTTGGCATTTAATATTACTTAAAATTTGTATATCCCCACTTACAACAAGTGGTTCCGCCGAAGTTCAAGGCATATAATAAATTTTCTTCAATGGTCCCTTTTTGGTAGGATTTTCGGTTAAAATACGGATTTTATTTCGTTAGGTTTGGGGTGCTGTTAACAATAACATTATATACCGATGGCAATCTGAAAAACACGATTAAGTGTAATGAAATACACATAAAATATTGAATATGTAGGCTTTTACTGTAAGGAATATTTTACACAAATATAGTTTTACTACGACATCACTTTAAACAAAATGCTTATAAAAATTTAATTTTAAGAACGTTATTGTAAAATTAGATTTAAAATTCTCTTTATGGAGCTTTATATAATTTATAAGTTTATGTAGCTACAATAGCCAGCTCTATTATTTTTACAGTTTACCTATAAATATTAATAATTATTTATGTTCATAACACTAGAAGTTAAGCCCCTAAATTTAACGTAAATTTCAATTAAAAAGGTAACAATAAATAATAGTAAATAAATAATAATAATTAAAGGGGTAAACAATAAATAAACATAACCATTTATAAACAATAAGTTACTAATAAAACTGTAGAAAATAAAGTATTACCAAGCTTTGATATAAAACTAGGGAGCGAAATGTTTTGTATTTATTTTTATTATTTATTTAGGGGTATACATGGAGATACCTACAATCTTAATGCTATCCCAATCTGACCTTTCACAAAAGGTCAAAACAGCTGGTACTATTGTTCTTAAATTCATAATACTAACTATCGTTATAATACCAGCTGTCTTTCAAATATTATTGGTCTGTCAAGTTCGGCGTTTTTAACTACGAATAAAGAACAGAAAGGAAGGAACGTTGTAATATTTTAATCACGACGGAAGTTGGTCATATTGAAGAACCAAATATGACTCATTCGAATCGTGACATTTGACATGTATAGTTTTTTCGTGTTGTTTTAGATATTATTTTCTGATTTAAGTAGCTAACCCAACTCCTGAATGGGAATTACTTTTAATCTGTAGGGTTCTATTTGTCTGAATTATTAAAAATTAACAAAATATTTTAATGACAACCACATTGTTATATACGTTCCTTTATTTTTTATAAAGAACAACTAAGTCAACTATTTATAATTACCTACTTAGAAGTTTTTAATTTAAATTTATATTCCTTCAACCTTATGACAATATATTGTAATGTATACAAATTTTAAATAGTATGATTAATAATTTATTAATTTTATGATTATATGTTTTAAGTTTTTATTTATTAAATTTATATTTTATGGTTCTAATTGTTAATTTTTAATGTTTGTGGGGCTAAGATTATTTAATTATGTGCCTTCCAATTTAATTTCACCTTATTCGATCTTTAGTTAAATTATGACTCACCTGTTATAAATTTTATGAGCATGTGAATGATTAATTATTTTAAAAAATTTATTAACCTTCAGATAGCATACGAATTTAAAACATAGATACTTTATTTGAAAGTTATTTATCCATTCTCATATTTTTTCCATAATAATTTGATCTTTGATAATTATGTTTTGAATATATCAGTTAAAACATTGAATTTACTTTACATAAATTTTAAAACATGTGATTAAATTTTTAATAATTGAAAAGTGATAAAGTTTCAATGTACTATTTTTAAAATTAAAGACGTACCGCAATTAACCAACTTCCATGGAACATTTACAAAAGCGCTCCTACTCGGCGTTTTGAAGGCAAAGATGGCGTCAACGGCTCTCTTCGATGAACGATGGTTGGTCCTTCTTGAAGATTTTGTGCTATTTGAATCCAGGAATGTAAAAATTCAGGTGGGTGATTATTTAAAATATTTTCATTTATTAGATTTCTTCAATTTATTTTTAATTGCTCCAACATTAATGGTTAAAACTAATTTTTTCAAAATTGACAGTTAAACAAGTGGGGGTAACGACTTCAAATTATTTAGATTTGGGCAGCCATTAAATTTAATCGTTTTTCTTTTATTTTTTCGACGTGGACTCGCCTTTGCATCAAATGAACTTACCAAAAAAAAAGATAACTCCTCGGTATTTATACTCTTTGTCCAGAATTGACATTGACAATGAATTATTTAAATTCAATTGTTTATATTTTCAATTTTTCGAAATGTTTCAATAAATCTATTTAATTAATTTTACTTTATTGTTTCATTAATTGAGTGATAATTAAACTTAAACTATTATAATTGTTATTGAAATAACTTTCACTAATTAAATTTTACTTTTTCCATGTTTTATAAATGAAACGGAGCAATTTAATGGCTACCCTATACAGATATACATATAATGAGATTTTTTTAAAATTATGAGCAAAAATACTTTATACCTAAATAATTCTTACATAAACATATTCCTTAATACTCCAAATATTACTGGATAACTTTTTCTGTGGCTGAAATTCCATAAATTTTTTATAAATTACATTTTAAATTGATTAAATTCCGCCATTTTCGATCTAAATTTTAACCAATATTATAAAATTAACGACTTATTTCTACAATACGCATATACAAATTTGATCCAAAACATATTAGTAACACATACAAATATTAGCAACAACAAATTATATCTTGTTCTTGCATTCTTATACTCAGAGTCTAAAGTGTCCCTTCACCTTGTAATTATACTCATGATACAATATAACAATTATATATTATCCTGTTTATAGTGTCCTTTCACCTTAATGATTCATTAAATACATTATTGATTCTATATAGTTCAATTCCTAGTGTCTTTTCACTCTATAAGTTCGGATACATTGTCACCTGTTATTAATGGTTTTAATCATGTCACTCACAGTTTATTAACCACATGTCACCTTTACACTTTATTACATATTATGCTTTTTTTTAATAAATTTCATGTTTTAGATATATTCAAATTCTTGGACGATCAATGTTATACCCATTGCTATAGATATTCAAACTACTCTCTACTACTATCTGTAAGTAACTTCTTATTTTAACATAAACTTAATTATGACTTTATTTAATTGTATAGTTCATTTACTAATAACTCTTTTTATGGTATGGATTGTTTAATAATAACATTAACTCTAAAATCATAACTTATAATATACACTAATTTATACTAATTATATTTCATGTTTTGTTGATATAAAAACTTAATTTAATACTTTCATTTAATAATTCATAATAAAACATCATTCTAATGATAATATATAAACAATAATTGTCTCAAATAATATGTTTTATTTTTCTACTGTGTTTTAGAAATTTTATCAACTAGATGCAAGATTCGACATCTAACAAGAAGATAATCCAACCATACTACTGAGATATAGTGTTTCTTACTCAAATTATTGTTGGAATCAAATTTATTTAGTGTTCCTTGTTAAATGTGTATAATTTTAAATTAAAAAAGATTTGAAATTCATATCTTTAAAGAGTTTATTATTATAACAAATCCATTTTTTAATGAAAAATGGACTGTTTTAGCAAATAAGGTAAGATTATTTTAATTTTAATTTTGAATCATTACAATAGGTATATTACTGTTCAGATAATTACAAGCGAAAAACATTTATTTTTTTAACAATTAATATATAATAATAATTTAATATTATATAAAAGTATATAATACCCTGTGTGTGACACCACTAGTAACCGGAAACTTCAAGTCAGCAAGAACAAACCCGGACAACGTCAAATCTTATTATACTTTTTCCTTTTTATTTTTTATTCGTAGGTTTCTAACGACATAACTAATACCGATTGCATAGCAAAGTGTGACGTCTATCAAATAACTTTGTTCGTGATATAGTCCACAAAATAACACTCATACTGGAATTTATTTTATGAATCTGTCTTTACCTTTAATTTTAACTGAAATGCTTAAAAAACCCATTCGTTGTGTTTTCAAGCAACTCAATTTCGTTTGAGAGCAAAAAATACTCGATCTCTAGTGGTATAACTTTTTACTAAACTATCTTGATAAAATTTGGTGAATTTATTTATTTTACTCATATAAACAATTGATAAAATTTTCAGCCTTTTCACTTGAAGATTCCGGTTTTTATACTGCTTTTTTGAAATCCACTAATCCATTGCAAAAGAATGGTTTGTAGAACTCGGAAGACCTATTGCATGCGAAGTGTTAACCGACGAATAAGACGTTTTGGCCTATTTTCATACCGACCACACTGAGTCCTCACTTTAAATCCAGAACAGTGACGTAATTGCCTTAAGTGGTGCAGAGAACGATCACTCTGGGATCAGGAATGGAACGTCTTTAGTAACGAGTCTCGATTTTGTTTAGGTATGCATGATGGTCGAGCGAGGGTTAGAAGACGACGTGATAAAAGGAGAAATCTACGCTTTTTTGTTGAAATTCATGTTTATCAAACTGTTGGAGTTGTGGTTTGGGGGGCTATAGCTTATGGTTCGAGATCACCTTTAATCTTCATCAGAGATAACATGAACGCGCAGCGTTATATCCAAGAAGTTTTAGAACCCCATATTTTACCTTATCTTGACACCCTGACAAATCCAACTTTCCAAGAAGATAATGCCCGATCACATGTCGCAAGAGTCACAATAGACTTCTTTCAATATAATGATGTCACATTGTTACCTTGGCCATCAAGATCCCCCGACCTATCCCCAATTGAGCGCGTGTGGGATATGATGGGTAGGAGATTGCTTAATTTGCAACGTCCTCCTCAGACTCTAGAAGAACTTCGAGAGGATTTGGTGGTTGCCTGGAATGAGATATCACAGGAGGACATTGGCCATCTAATCAGAAGCATACCTAGGCGCGTTGAAGAATGCGTAACACATCGGGGTGCTTCCACACAATATTAAAAGTAAAAGGACAATAATTTTAAAATTTTTATCATTTACTTATTATGCTTCAGTTAGTACGTATACAAAATTTTATAAAAATCAGATCATTTAGACTGGGTGTTCGGATTTTTATGTCACTTAGTACATTTAATGTAAAAGTGTTCTACTTATATAGCAAGATCGGTGTCCTTTGGTAACTTTTCATTATATTTGTACATAATTTTGTTATTTTTTGGTACAGCAACATCGACTGATTTAGCTGTTCTATCCACTACTACAATACAATGTTGGGTTGGTAATACTCGACCTATCGTAGTAGAGTCTAAAATCTGCATTTTCGAGTACTGCCTATTAATTGTACTTGGATAATGGTGGATAATGTCATACAGTTGGTTGTGCCTGCTTAAATACTCCCTCTGAGTGGTTATGTTTTGCATGGTTTCCGACGTTTGTTGGCAACCTCTTTACTTGTCTGATGTAATATTTTAGTCCCTGATAACTAATTTTTGGTAGTTGATGTGACCTAATCCTGAATAGCGATCATAAAGCCAGTCTCTGGGAACAAGGTACAGTTAGTACAGCATCTGGTATTATTTTAAAATTTACATTAGGACCTGCTAAATTTAAAAAGGAATCACTCTTATCTACTCCTATAACAAATTTCTCAGCATTGACGATATTAGATTATATCTCCATTATACAGCGCTACATCTCCATTGATAGTTTTTCCCTTCATGATATTTAAGATGCACTTATCTTATTTAAATTCCATACGTACGTCATTGGAAAACCTTTCGATTAGCTCCTGTATAATTGGATTTGTTACTAATTGAAAGCAAAAATGTTATTGTCATCTATATAAAGAAGTGGTGCAGTTGGTATTTCTATTTACCTTAGATCAAAGCAAGATAGAAAGTTGTTTATTGATCTTTTTACGTTAATGTTACATTAAGTTTGTGTTTATTAAATAAGTCGCAGATAGTTGGGACTGTGGGTATATAAAATCTTAACGTATACCCTTCACGCTACTTGACAACAATATATCTCCCACCATGAACTGACAGATCTATTTAGGTGACCAGTACAAATTAAAAACAATTGCTCTAAAATAACAAACATTTATCTCGTGGTAAGATTTTGATTGAATAATCAAAATTGATACATTACCAAGTCTGCTATTCACACCTCCAATTATTTGAAACAATTGTATTATCCTGGTAAAAGACGTCTCGGTTATGACAAACGTTTCTTTATTTCATGATTTCATGTTTTGAACTGTTTTATTAATGTAAAGCTGTTATTATTGCTATTTTTAACCGGAGATCAGTATATTAAACTATTTTTAGACAGAAAAACTTAACATTTATAAATAATACGCAACTATCAATGTTTGCAAAGTAAGTGGTAAAAATACTTTTCCTGTTGCTTTTTGTTGTTGTATTTTATCCATGACAAGAAACAGTTCTTTAAATCAAAAATGTTTTAGATTTAAATTTTTGCATGGTAAAACAGAATATCGTCCACATACAACTAAATGTGGACGGCTTTCACAATAGAGGATGGTACAATAAAAAAATTTATACGGGTTTAAAATTTTTTGTCGCTACGTATGAAATGTATAGAACCCAAGCACAAACAGTGCTATTTTATCTTTGAACATTTAAATCTTTCAATAAAGCGTCGATTTCCATATAAAGTAAACGAAAGTTTTTGCCTAAACTGGAAAAATCTGTGTTTTTGTAAGCTTTCAAATAGAATGAGGAATTTTAATTTAACACACTGGACAACGTAGCTAGGGATAAAATTGAAAATTCTTTACGGATTTGTCAATCTGAAACAGGAATTTGGCTCTTTTAGGTACATTTAATGAAAAAATATTTGTGATGGAAATTTTTATTGTCCACGACACCTCTTTGATACAAAAAGTGTATTTGAAAGTCAAATATAATCATTATTTGTACACGCTTCGTGAGATTATTCCTTTAATAATATTAAAAAAAAACAATGGCTGTACTCTGGTGCTTAAAAAAATAATTTATGGATGAGCTTGTTATGAGTAATTTAAATTTTTTTTTGTTTTATTTGACTTCTATCGTTTCATCTCCTCCTTTCGAATAAAGACAGAGTATCCTGATATTAATTGTCTCAATACTTTTTTTACACTTTATAAACCAAATTTCATTCGTAAATCACTGGAAAACCAATTAATTATATCCAGCAGTTTCACAAAATTTTAGGATTTAGGATTTTAGTCGACATAATGTCTTGTGCTTTATTTAAAAAATCTAAATCTCATCTTGAAAAACAATGGAATTCTACTACCAATTTTTTTGTATTCTCATTATATGCAACTTTCCAATAACTGACTTTTGCATAAATAAATATGTAAATTTTCATTTCCAGCTAAGGTATTTGTAAAACGTTATCAAATATTTTTTCTTTTAACCTTATTACACAGACAAACCTCGAAATTTAATTTTTTCTAATGGTATTCACCCCGGAAATGTAAATTTTTTAGATTGGAAAACAGTGTTTTCTTTCTTCCAGTCATATACATCAGTCGATTTTGATTGTTTGAGGAAAAATGTTTATATCTTAAGCAGAAGTAGACGATTTAGAAAAATTTTTAAATTTCAATACTAAATTGGTCGATGTAAATATATAATGTGTTTTTAGTCTTCCTTAAGTTCGGTTAATATATTCTTTTTTATATTAATTATCCTTTATGCAGAGTGTTTAGTTAACAAATATCCTAATTGTAATAAAATATGAAGATTTGGGCCCAAACCTTTATAAAAAATATTCCGCCTAACCGAGATTTATGTTTTGTTTTTAATATTCCAAATAGTTTTAGTCCATATTTATGAAACCTACCAATATTTTTTGTCTATACTTTACACAGAGGTTACACATACCTTAGGTTACTTTAAATAGTGGTGGTTAAATTCATAAGAATAATCATGTTAAGTAAGCAGTAAATTAATAATAAATATTTTAAAATTTACCTTTAATTGCAAACTACTTAATCTATCGTATTGAGACGAAAAAATGATATCTATGTAGAAAGTGGCGAAGAATAAAAAAAAAAAAAAGAAATAATTATTACAGCACCTTAAATTTTAGGGGAATTAAAGAAAGTATCCATCCTTACCGCATGCCTTTGGTAATAGAGAAAAACTATATTTTACCACTGTTTAAAGTAAGCTTATATATTGTAATGTATACAAATTTTAAAAATGTACTATGGTATGTTTTATGTGTTATATAAATTGAATTTATTATTTTATGAAATATATATATCAATTTTTTAAGTTATTAAAAGTTTCTATTTTATTAATTTTTTTTAAATGTAATATTTGTGGGGCTATGATTATTTGATTATATGTTTTCAATTCAATTTCACCTTATTTAATTAATAATTAATTTATGATTAACCTGGTATAAATTTGTAAGCACATAAGAACTCTATAATTTCAGTAGTCGGTTCAAACTATGCTATATACTTTACACTTTCTATAGTACAACCCTGTTTATCTGTTAAATTCAAAACTATTCGTATATCACAGAACTATGATTTCGATACTATAACCGAAATCGTTAATCGATTCGAACATCTATTCTCTAATAACTTGATTTTATATTAATAATATTTTGAATATATCGTTGTAAACACATTCAATTTATTTCACAAAAAATTAAAACCTGTGATTAAAGTTTTCAATCAAAAGATAATAATGTTTACTATAATTCAATTTATTTTAAAAACGTACCGCATTAGTTCTCTTCTATAGATGTTGACATCAGAGCTTTTTCTCGGCGTTCTGTGGTTCAAGCATCATTCGTTGACCGTTGACAACATGGCGTCAGTTGCTTCTCCCAGTGTACAAAGATCGAATGGGTATTTGAAATCTTGTTGGTTTAATGTCCAGGGATACAATAAAATACAGGTAGGTGATTATTTATTCCATTTTCATTTAATAAATTAATTCTATTTATTCCAATATCTCCAATAATAATAGTATAAACATAAATTTTCCAATTGACAGTTATATGGTGGGGGAAGCAAATTTTTATAACTTCATACTAAGCCGACATTAAAATTTAATTAAATGCTTTTGTAACTGACCAAAAAAAAAGAGAATTCCGTGGTATTTATACTCTTTCTCCCGGAATGACATGAATGACAATAATTATTAAAATTCAATTGTTTATATAGGCAATTTTTCGTGATTTTCTAATAAATCTATTTAATTAATATTGCTTAATTTATTCTTTAATTGGGTGATAATTAAACTTTAACTTCTATAATTGATAATAAATGAATTTGCTTTAGAACAATAAACAACTAAAAGGTTGAATTAACTTTCACTATTTATTCGCTAAATACTTTAAATGTAATGACAGCCGTTTCTATGATACATAGAGCATTTTTAATTGCAATGAACAAAAATAATTTTAATAAAGAAATTGAGATTGTAAAACAAATAGCAACATCTAATGGCTATCCAATACATTTGATAAATAAATTAATTAATAAGAAAGAACAAAAAATGTAACTACAACTAATATTCCCTCAACAACCTAAAGAAATTAAAAGTTTTAAAAGTATTACATATTGTGGAAATATTTCTAATACAATTTTAAAAATAATATCTTCGGCAACATCTGCAATAATTTAATTCAAATCACACAATAATGTCCAAAATGTAATGCTGTATACAGGGTGTTTCATTAAGAATTATCCATATAGTAACTGGAGAAACCTCAGCACTAAATATGAAGATTTAGGCCAAAACGCCCAAATAAAATATTCCTCCTAACCGAGATATAGGGTGTTTTATTTTAACTATTCTAAATTATTGTATCCCAGATTTTTAACACCTTACAATATTTTTTGTTCATACTTGGCAAAAAGTTTACACATATTAGGTTACTTTAAACAGTGGTAAATTATATTTTTTCTCGATTACCAGAGGCGTGCGGTAGGGATGGATACTTTCTTTTATCCCCCTACAATTTACACCACTGTCGTAATAATTGTTTCTGCATGTCACTTTCTACGTAAATATCATCCTCTTGTCTCAATACGATAGAGTGGGTAGTTTTCGAGTTATTTGCATTTAAAGGTAATGTTTAAAATATCCATTTTTGTTTTATTGCTTATTTAACATGAGATTCCTTAATAATCTAACCACCTTGACAACAAAATTTGTTAATTCTAATCGTAAATTTACATGAGTCAATAACTATTTCACTGAATAAATAAAATTTATTAGTTTCAAATGATTTTTTCATATTAATATTTATCAAAATTTCAGTTTTAAATTTATAACAAAATAGAACTATGATTTTCATTACGAAATAACATAGGTAATGAATACATAAAATAAACGTACTGAAACAAAAAAATTCTAGTTAGTTAACATTATAGTACATTTTCGAAGTGGCCTTCATTGACTTCAATACATTTATTAATCCTTTTGGAAAAATTTCTCCTAACCTTTAGAAATATGTTGGGTTGATTAAATTATTAAGGAATTGTTGGAATAAAATGGATATTTTAAACATTACCTTTAAATGCAAATAACTCTAAAACTACTCACTCTATCGTATTGAGACAAGAGGATGATATTTACGTAGAAAGTGACGGAGAATAAAAAAAACATGCAGAAACAATTATTACGATAGTGGCGTAAATTGTATGGGGATAAAAGAAAGTATCCGTCCCTACCGCACGCCTCTGGTAATCGAGAAAAAATATATTTTGCCACTGTTTAAAGTAACCTAATATGTATAAACTCTTTGTCAAGTATGAACAGAAAATATTTAAAGGTGTCAAAAATATGGGATACAATCATTTAGAATAGTTAAAATAAAACACCCTATATCTCGGTTAGAAGAAATATTTTACTTAAGTGTTTTGGCTTAAATCTTCATATTTAGTGCTAAGGTTTCTCCAGTTACTATATGGATAATTCTTAATGAAACACCCTGTATATAGGTCAAACACAAAGAAATTTTGAAATAAGTTTCAATGAACATTTAAGAGCATAATATAGATTACAACAACCAGATAAGTCAAACTATGCAAAACACGTACTTGAACATCCACACTCACTCATACACACCAATGACATTCAAATATTACACACCTGTGATAAAAAACAAAATTTAGATTTCCTCGGAAAACTTGAAATCAAAAGACATCTAGCAGATCAACAATATAAAGTAGTTAATGAACAAATAAATCTTGGAAGTTCACCACTATTAAACTGTTTACTTTGATTAAGTCTTCATTGTATACATAGATAGACGTAATTATAACACAAATATATTAAGTTATTGTAAAGATCAGCATGATATAGTTTTTTTCTGGTTTTTCTATATCATTGCACAGTTATACTGATCTTAGAGGGAATTACATGCAGGATAATCCCTTAGGGCTATTTACATTTAGGCTTTAATATTGTTATGTCTTATTACTTTTATACTTGTCTAGCCTTAATACTACCTAATCAACATCAGGTACATAGCTACAAACAAACAAACAAAATGTAACTTCAATATGTCAATCTGACGATGCTATTTCGATGGCGAAACGGCTGTCATTACATTTAAAGTGTTTAACGAATAAATAGGGAAAGTTAATTCAGCCTGTTAGTTGTTTATTGTTCTGAATAAGATGAACTTTCACATAGTAAGGATTAGTACAATAAATTTAATTTGCTTTAATTAAATTTTACTTTTACACTTTACATCCAATCAGTTTTAACATAATCATACTCCTTAATGTTTCAAATATTGATGGATATTGTTTTATATGACTAATATTCCATAAATTTTCTATAAACTACTTTTTAAATTAATTAATTTCCGCCATTTTTATATCCAAATTTAAACTAAAATTATATAATTAACAAAACATTTTTACTCTATCCATATAAAATTTTGGTACAAAACATAATATTAACATATACAAATAATAATAACAACAAATCATATGTTGTTCTTGTATATCTAAACCATAGTTAAGTGTCCTATCACCTTGCAATTATACTTTTTATACATTATACCTAATACACATTGTCTTGTTTATAGAGTCCTATCACCTTAATAACTTGTTTAATATAATTTTTATTCACCATAGTTCAATTTCTAGTGTCCTTTTACTTTATAGGTTCGGGTACATTGTTAGTATTTTTAAATGGGTTTCATTATATCAATCTCGGTTTATTAATCACATGTTTTTTTTATTTATATCACATATGTTGTTATTTAACAATTTCAATCTTTTCAGATATATTCAAATACTTGGATTACAATGCTACACCTACTGTTATGGATGTTGAAATCATTGTCTAACACTATCTGTAAGTACTTTCTTATTTTGTTAAAAACTTAATCATTACTTTTTTTGTTTGTATAGATCATTTACTAATAGTTTTCTTTTTTGGTATTATTGTTTATTTGAAATATTAAATCTAAATCATAACTTATAAACTACACATACTTTATAACAATAATACTTTTTATTTTGTTAATATTAAAATTTAACTTGCTATTTTCATTTCATATTTCTTAATAAAAAAACTTATTCTAATGATGGTATATAAACATTACTTATTGTAACTAGTATGTTATTTTTCTATTCATTTTTTTAGGTAATTTGAACTTGATGCAGGATTCGACATCTAACAATACTACTGAAATATAGTCTTTTTAACTCAAATTATTGTTGGACTCAAATTTATTCAGTGCTACTAGTTATACAGGGTGGTCCTTAAGTAATTGTACAAAAAGAAACAGTAGATTCTACACTCTAAAATATTACGATTTAACCCAACTTACTTTAATAAAATGTTGATATTAAGAAAGATACAGGGTGGTAAAGTTGAAATTTAAAATTTAATTTTTCGCCATGACTTTCATGTTTATGGAGATTTATTTACAAAAATTTATAAGTAGAGGTTTTGAGTATGAGGAATTATAATTTGATGCATAATTTTGATGTATCTCATAG
The DNA here is from genome assembly GCA_035357415.1 of Ophraella communa. Taxonomy (NCBI): domain Eukaryota; kingdom Metazoa; phylum Arthropoda; class Insecta; order Coleoptera; family Chrysomelidae; genus Ophraella; species Ophraella communa. Next base: position 21,584,689 of record CM068994.1, on the reverse strand, counting down.
AGGACGCCACATATGCCACATATTTGACATAAATTTGCGCTTAACTTTTTTGCTCTTCGACTTAACAATATTTTTCTGATAAAATATAAAAGATACGATATTTCAACAAAAAAAGGTGTACTTGTTAATAACTTCAAAACTGAACAGTTTTCGAGATAATCGCATTTTACAAATCAGCTGCATAACTCCGTGTAACGCAATTATTCCAGGCAACGAATGAAAAATAGAAAAAAACATCAATAATTATAAATTTTGGTATGGAATATTTTCAACTAAAGTTGATAGTTTCCAAAACATTAAAGAAAAAATAGTATAGGCTATTATTTTTTTACATACATCATTAAGATAATTAATAATCTGTTATTGGATTTGACATCAAACATTTTACATTTGATATTAAATTAAAGTCATAATAATAAATATCATATTTTATTTTCAATTGAAATTAAGAATTAACTGAATAACATAAAACTTTTTATCAAAGTAAGTGTTCGATATGTCCACCATTTTCTTCAATGCATTTATCAATGCGTTCCATCCGATCGTCTCATATTAAATAGCATCATTGGTTGAAAAGAAACAGTTGCAGCATTTATTTCTTCCCAAAGTTGGTTGCGAGTGTTTATGACATTTTTGTAGACATTTTGTTTCATTGCTCCCCATACACCAAAATCGAGCGGATTAAATTCTGGGCTACGTGGTGGCCAAGGAAAATGACTACCACGACCAATCCAGCGTTCAGGAAAGTTGTTATCTAGGTATGTTCTCACTGCTCTCGTATAATGTGGTGGTGCACCATCTTGCATGAACCACATATTTTGCCTTAAGTTTAATGGCAAATCTTCCAGCAAATCACTAAAATCATTTTGTAAAAAATGTAAACAGTTATCACCATTTAAATTAAGAGGTAACTCTGACACAGATCTCAAATTCGAAAAACATGTCAACACCTTAATACAAAAAGTTTATAATGCAATAAAATTAATTTACAGCTGTAGACACCTTCTTTCAATTAAAATTAAAACAATGCTTTGTGAGAGTCTGGTTTTGTCAATTTTTAATTTTGCCGATTGCCTGTACGATTCCCATTTAAAATTAATTTATCAACAAAAGATAGAAAAAGTGCAAAATTCTTGTATTCGATTAATTTTTGGTATTCGAAAATTTGAAAGTATCTCTCAATGTTTTAAAAAAGTTGTTTGGTTAAATATGAAAAATCGACGCATATTGCATTCAGTATGTACTTTCCATAAAATTATAGAAAAACGTATACCGATTTACTTATACAATAAAATTACCTTTAGGACAGATGTTCATATACTAAATTTAAGGTTCAAAGGTTTAATAACGCCTCCAGTACACAAATCTGAATTATTTAAACGTACATTTAGTTACAGAATTGCCAAATTGTACAATGAGAAGGTTTTAAAGCTTTGAATGGCCATCTATTCAAATATAAAATAAAATCAACTTTGCTTCGCAAGCAAAATAGTGCCAAGCCTCATGTTTTGTCTATTACTTAGAACTTAGAACTTGGAATATGTATATTTATTGTGTTGTAGTACCTAGTACTCAGTGACTTATTTTAGTTGTTTCAATATCAGGTTGAGTGGAAGAACAACGATACTTTTTCACTCATTTATTTTTTTCTTTCTTGCTAGTACTCAATGTTAGTTGAAGTCCGCCTTTTATTCTGTAAAATCCAAATATTTATTGTACTGTATTTACTGTATTTCATCTTATAAGAATAATAAAGACGCTTATTATTATTATTATTATTATTATTATTATTATTATTATTATTATTATTATTATTATTATTATTATTATTATTATTATTATTTCTTTATAGTCTCACACTTAAGATGTTGTGGTAAAGGTAATGAGGGCTTTCGCAAGACTCACACCTCGTTATTATTATTATTATTATTATTATTATTATTATTATTATTATTATTATTATTATTATTATTATTATTATTATTATTATTATTATTATTATATTATTATTATTATCAAAAGACTTATGCACTTACTCAGCTTTCGCTGGTAATATTTACCTATCCCGAGCGTAAACGCAAGTGGGATTAGGCTCAAAATTTACATATTTAAAAATTTCCGAACAGTGTGACATGTGTTTAAAATTGCCGCTTTTTGCAAGTCAATAAAAGTGTTTTTATGAAGATCGAGTTTTTTAAGACTGTCTTCAAGACTTTTGGGGATGAGTCCAGTTGATGATACGATGATCGGTACCACCTCCACTTTTTCTGCATGCCACATCTGCCCTACTTCTATAGCAAGATCGGTGTACTTTGCTATCTTTTCATTATATTTGTTCAAAATATTGTTGTTGTTTGGAACTGCAACATCGACTAGCAGCACAGAATTAGCTTTTTTATCCACTACTACAATGTCGGGTCGATTATTCGTCATCTGTCTATCGGTGATCGTAGTAGAGTCTAAAATCTGCATTCTCGAGCACTGCCTGTGGATTATACTTGTAATACGGTGTATAGGTATTCAGCAGTCCATATTTGTTGGCCAGTTTCTGGTGGATAATATTACATAGCTGGTTGTGCCTGCGTAAATAATCCGTGTTGGCTATGGTTGAACATCCTGATGTGATGTGTTGTATGGTTTCCGAAGTTTGTTGGCACCGTCTACACTTGTCCGATGGAATAGTTTGGTCCCTGATAACAAATTTTTTGTAATTGTTAGTACTAATTACTTGATCCTGAATGGCCATCATAAATCCTTCAGTCTCTGGAAACAAGGTACCGTCAGCAAGCCACCTATTTGATGCAATTTTATCAATGTGTGGTTGGTTTAGGTCGTGATGATGTCGACCATGTAGAGCTTTTTGGGCCCATTTTACTTGTTTTTCAGCATCAGTTGTTATGTCTAAATCCATATTAGGGTCTGCTAAATTTAGAGGCGAGTATTTCTTATCTGCTCCTATGACAGATTTATGTAAATTCGATGACAGTGGATTGGTAACAAAGTAGTCTCGCAATTTATTTATCTGTTTGTTGTGTAGATTTATTATGTCGCATAAAGCTCTACCTCCCTCCTTTCTCGGTAGTGTTGTTCTAAGCACTGACGATGTTGGATGGTGACATCTGTACTTTGTCATCATAGTTCGGGTTGTTCTCTATTATTATTATTATTATTATTATTATTATTATTATTATTGTTATTATTATTATTATTATTATTATTATTATTATTATTATTATTATTATTATTATTATTATTATTATTATTATTATTATTATTATTATTATTATTATTATTATTATTATTATTATTATATCATTTATTCTCGTTAGGTACGGATGCTGATCATGTGACGGGCTGTAGGCCAGGTCGTATGATACTAGATTACTGTTGTAGAAAGGTTCTTACTATTGTCGTCGTTTTTAGGATGACCGCTTTTTGTATTTGTGTATGTAAGTGTGGGTTAATATCCAGTATTTTTAGTTGGCTTAAAAAGTTGTTTGTTGTGATACCAGTAGCTGATATCACTATTGGCACTATGTAGACCGCTTCTTGTTTCCATAACTCTTTTAGTTCTATCGCTAGAGGTGTATATTTTGTAGTTTTTTCTTGTTCCTTCTGAATCGTGTTAGAGTCATTCGGTATTGAGATGTCAATTAAATAGGTTTATTATTATTATTATTATTATTATTATTATTATTATTATTATTATTATTATTATTATTATTATTATTATTATTATTATTATTATTATTATTATTATTATTATTATTATTATTATTTTCGTGTTCCACAGAGGTTATCTGGAAGTGGCTACTTGTTTCGGCATTTAATGCAAGAAGACAAGTATTTTATTAATATTCGTTTTTTTTTTCTTCTCTACTTTTTTGTGCTATCTGGTTTTTAGTTGTTATCATTTAGCACTCGTCTGACAATTCCACTTGTTTCTATTAGAACAATTTTTTGAAGTTGATAGTATACTTGTTCTTTTAAATTTAGTTTCTTGAGACTTTCAATAAGTGAGTTCGGTATTTCTCCAGTTGCCCCTATAATTATTGGTACTATGGTAACTTCTTCTTGTCCCCACATTTCTTTTATCTCATTAGCAAGAGGTATCTTACTAGGGGCCATGGCAATACCTGGTAAGCTTTATTCTCTGATCTGTAGTGTTTTTCTCGTGATGCGACATGTTTATTATTATTATTATTATTATTATTATTATTATTATTATTATTATTATTATTATTATTATCAAAAGACTTATGCACTTACTCAGCTTTCGCTGGTAATATTTACCTATCCCGAGCGTAAACGCAAATGGGATTAGGCTCAAAATTTACATATTTAAAAATTTCCTAACAGTGCGACATGTGTTTAAAATTGCCGCTTTTTGCAAGTCCATAAAAGTGTTTTTATGAAGATCAAGTTTTTTAAGACTATATTCAAGACTTTTGGGAATGAGTCCAGTTGATGATACGATGATCGGTACCACCTTCACTTTTTCTGCATGCCACATCTGTCCCACTTCTATGGCAAGATCGGTGTACTTTGCCATCTTTTCATTATACTTATCCAAAACGTTGTTATTGTTTGGAACTGCAACATCGACTAACAGCACCGATTTAGCTTTCTTATCCACTACTACAATGTCGGGTCGATTATTCGTCACCTGTCTATCAGTGATAATGGACCTATCGTAGTAGAGTCTAAAATCTGCATTCTCGAGCACTGCCTGTGGATTGTATTGTATTGTATTATTATTATTATTATTATTATTATTATTATTATTATTATTATTATTATTATTATTATTATTATTATTTTCAGTTCATCACACAGTTGCTGTGGCTCTCCATCGTCAAGGAAACACCGAGTGTATACCATACACCTAGGGTGTTCCTATTGTTTGCTGTTTCATAGTACTTTTCGTACTATGTGCGCAGTGCTCAACACAACGGCTCTCTGCATCATTGGTAGATTATGATTTCCAGGAACTTCTTTGATAGCTTCAGTTGTTGCTTTTGAAATAAGTCCTGTTGCCCCAATGACGACTGGTACTACTTTGGTCTTCATATTCCATAGTCTCTGAATTTCGATTTGTAAATCTTTATATTTGAGTCTTTTCTCCGCTTCTTTTTCGGTTATATTGGAGTCTGCTGGAATGGCTACGTCTATCAAGAGGCAAGTTTTCTGTTTTTTGTTTTTAATGATGATGTCTGGTTTATTTGCCTTGATTTCCCTGTCTGTTTGAACTTGCGTGTCCCATATAATGGTTACTTCGGGGTGTTAATAACAGGGTCCGGTTTATGTTTGTACCATTTTTCTTCTACTTCTATCTTATAATCCTTGCATATATTCCAGTGAAGCTGAGCTGCTACGATATTGTGCCGATCTAGGTAGGCTTTTTTGGCTAGAATTGGGCAACCGGCTATAACATGATGGATAGTTTCATTTTGAGTCCGACAAAGTCTACACTTTGGGTCATTGCCGGTTTTCAAGATTCTAGCCTTCATGTAATTTGTAGCGATTGCTTGTTCTTGGCATGCGGTGACAAGTGCCTCTGTTTCCGATTTGAGGTTTGCATGATTGAGCCATTGCCATGTTAGTGTGCTGTTGATGGTTTCTTTTTCAGTTTCTTTCAATATTTGGCCATGCATTAGTTTTTGTTTCCAAGTTGTTAATTGGTTGTTCTTCAATTTGTTTTTTAAGTGGCTTTTGTATGCTTTCACTTTTTCAGTTACCGTCTTTTTATTGTTTGTGTCTTCTTGGTCGGATTCATCCATATAGTCTTTTATTTGTTGCCTGTAAACCATTCTTAGATATCTGTCGGTATTGCTCTTGAGTTTTAGATACTGGTTCAATCCTTCTATAGCGATCGAGTGGCTATTTTCAATATTCTGCATGCCTCTTCCTCCTTCCTTTCGGCTGACGTATAACCTGTTGATGTCAGATCTGGGGTGAAGTGCACCATACATTGTCAACAGTTTGCGTGTCTGGCTATCTACTTTTTCTTATTTCAGCTTTTGTCCACTTAATTATGCCAAAGCTATATTGGATGACAGGTACGGCAAGTGAAGAGATGGCTGTTATCTTATTTTTTGCGTTAAGTTCTGTTTTCATGATCTGTCTGATTCGCCTATAGTATTCGCTCTTCAACTTTGTTTTCATCTTTTGTGTTGAACTCCGTCATGTTCTTCTATACCGAGGTATTTATAGGTTTTGTGATGTTCTAATGATCGGATTGTAGTAGAATCGTCGAGATTGATGTTTTCACTCGTCTGGATTTTGCCTTTGATGAATGTTGCTTTCGCACATTTGTCAATTCCGAATTTCAACCCTACATCATCACTAAATCGTTTAACCAGTTGTAGTTGTTCTTCAAGTTCCTCTTCATCCTTCGCTATTAGTTTTGCATCATCGATGTAAAGTAGATGGTTTATTTTTTGTTTTTCGTTTTTGCATTGATATCCTGTGTTAGAATTATTCAAGATGGAGCTGAGTGGGAACAGTATTACGCAGAATAGCAGTGCTGACAGCGAGTCTCCCTGGTATATACCAGTCTTTATGTCAATGTTCTCAATTGTCATACTTTTTTCTGTTGTTGTTAGGTTTAGGTCGGTTTTCCATGTTTTCATTACCCTGGATAGGAAGGATAGAATTTGGTTTGATGTTCTGTATATGTTGAGTGCTTCTATTATCCAGCTGTGCGGTACACTATCAAACGCTTTTACGTAGTCTATCCACGCCAGCGCCATATTCTTGCGATTATTTTTGCAGTCTTTGTCAATAAGTTTGCTTGTTAGGAGGTGATCTTTGCATCCATAAGTGTTTTTCGAGCAGCCTTATTATTATTATTATTATTATTATTATTATTATTATTATTATTATTATTATTATTATTATTATTATTATTATTATTATTATTATTATTATTATTATTATTATTATTATTATTATTATTATTATTATTATTATTATTATTATTATTATTATTATTATTATTATTATTATTATTATTATTATTATTATTATTATTATTATTATTATTATTATTATTATTATTATTATTATTATTTTCGTGTTCCACAGAGGTTATCTGGAAGTGGCTACTTGTTTCGGCATTTAATGCAAGAAGACAAGTATTTTATTAATATTCCTTTTTTTTTTTTTTCTTCTCTACTTTTTTGTGCTATCTGGTTTTTAGTTGTTATCATTTAGCACTCGTCTGACAATTCCACTTGTTTCTATTAGAACAATTTTTTGAAGTTGATAGTATACTTGTTCTTTTAAATTTAGTTTCTTGAGACTTTCAATAAGTGAGTTCGGTATTTCTCCAGTTGCCCCTATAATTATTGGTACTATGGTAACTTCTTCTTGTCCCCACATTTCTTTTATCTCATTAGCAAGAGGTATCTTACTAGGGGCCATGGCAATACCTGGTAAGCTTTATTCTCTGATCTGTAGTGTTTTTCTCGTGATGCGACATGTTTATTATTATTATTATTATTATTATTATTATTATTATTATTATTATTATTATTATTATTATTATTATTATTATTATTATCAAAAGACTTATGCACTTACTCAGCTTTCGCTGGTAATATTTACCTATCCCGAGCGTAAACGCAAATGGGATTAGGCTCAAAATTTACATATTTAAAAATTTCCTAACAGTGCGACATGTGTTTAAAATTGCCGCTTTTTGCAAGTCCATAAAAGTGTTTTTATGAAGATCAAGTTTTTTAAGACTATATTCAAGACTTTTGGGAATGAGTCCAGTTGATGATACGATGATCGGTACCACCTTCACTTTTTCTGCATGCCACATCTGTCCCACTTCTATGGCAAGATCGGTGTACTTTGCCATCTTTTCATTATACTTATCCAAAACGTTGTTATTGTTTGGAACTGCAACATCGACTAACAGCACCGATTTAGCTTTCTTATCCACTACTACAATGTCGGGTCGATTATTCGTCACCTGTCTATCAGTGATAATGGACCTATCGTAGTAGAGTCTAAAATCTGCATTCTCGAGCACTGCCTGTGGATTGTATTGTATTGTATTATTATTATTATTATTATTATTATTATTATTATTATTATTATTATTATTATTATTATTATTATTATTATTATTTTCAGTTCATCACACAGTTGCTGTGGCTCTCCATCGTCAAGGAAACACCGAGTGTATACCATACACCTAGGGTGTTCCTATTGTTTGCTGTTTCATAGTACTTTTCGTACTATGTGCGCAGTGCTCAACACAACGGCTCTCTGCATCATTGGTAGATTATGATTTCCAGGAACTTCTTTGATAGCTTCAGTTGTTGCTTTTGAAATAAGTCCTGTTGCCCCAATGACGACTGGTACTACTTTGGTCTTCATATTCCATAGTCTCTGAATTTCGATTTGTAAATCTTTATATTTGAGTCTTTTCTCCGCTTCTTTTTCGGTTATATTGGAGTCTGCTGGAATGGCTACGTCTATCAAGAGGCAAGTTTTCTGTTTTTTGTTTTTAATGATGATGTCTGGTTTATTTGCCTTGATTTCCCTGTCTGTTTGAACTTGCGTGTCCCATATAATGGTTACTTCGGGGTGTTAATAACAGGGTCCGGTTTATGTTTGTACCATTTTTCTTCTACTTCTATCTTATAATCCTTGCATATATTCCAGTGAAGCTGAGCTGCTACGATATTGTGCCGATCTAGGTAGGCTTTTTGGCTAGAATTGGGCAACCGGCTATAACATGATGGATAGTTTCATTTTTGAGTCCGACAAAGTCTACACTTTGGGTCATTGCCGGTTTTCAAGATTCTAGCCTTCATGTAATTTGTAGCGATTGCTTGTTCTTGGCATGCGGTGACAAGTGCCTCTGTTTCCGATTTGAGGTTTGCATGATTGAGCCATTGCCATGTTAGTGTGCTGTTGATGGTTTCTTTTTCAGTTTCTTTCAATATTTGGCCATGCATTAGTTTTTGTTTCCAAGTTGTTAATTGATTTGGTTTGTGTCTTCTTGGTCGGATTCATCCATATAGTCTTTTATTTGTTGCCTGTAAACCATTCTTAGATATCTGTCGGTATTGCTCTTGAGTTTTAGATACTGGTTCAATCCTTCTATAGCGATCGAGTGGCTATTTTCAATATTCTGCATGCCTCTTCCTCCTTCCTTTCGGCTGACGTATAACCTGTTGATGTCAGATCTGGGGTGAAGTGCACCATACATTGTCAACAGTTTGCGTGTCTGGCTATCTACTTTTCTTATTTCAGCTTTTGTCCACTTAATTATGCCAAAGCTATATTGGATGACAGGTACGGCAAGTGAAGAGATGGCTGTTATCTTATTTTTTGCGTTAAGTTCTGTTTTCATGATCTGTCTGATTCGCCTATAGTATTCGCTCTTCAACTTTGTTTTCATCTTTTTGTGTTGAACTCCGTCATGTTCTTCTATACCGAGGTATTTATAGGTTTTGTGATGTTCTAATGATCGGATTGTAGTAGAATCGTCGAGATTGATGTTTTCACTCGTCTGGATTTTGCCTTTGATGAATGTTGCTTTCGCACATTTGTCAATTCCGAATTTCAACCCTACATCATCACTAAATCGTTTAACCAGTTGTAGTTGTTCTTCAAGTTCCTCTTCATCCTTCGCTATTAGTTTTGCATCATCGATGTAAAGTAGATGGTTTATTTTTTGTTTTTCGTTTTTGCATTGATATCCTGTGTTAGAATTATTCAAGATGGAGCTGAGTGGGAACAGTATTACGCAGAATAGCAGTGCTGACAGCGAGTCTCCCTGGTATATACCAGTCTTTATGTCAATGTTCTCAATTGTCATACTTTTTTCTGTTGTTGTTAGGTTTAGGTCGGTTTTCCATGTTTTCATTACCCTGGATAGGAAGGATAGAATTTGGTTTGATGTTCTGTATATGTTGAGTGCTTCTATTATCCAGCTGTGCGGTACACTATCAAACGCTTTTACGTAGTCTATCCACGCCAGCGCCATATTCTTGCGATTATTTTTGCAGTCTTTGTCAATAAGTTTGCTTGTTAGGAGGTGATCTTTGCATCCATAAGTGTTTTTCGAGCAGCCTTATTATTATTATTATTATTATTATTATTATTATTATTATTATTATTATTATTATTATTATTATTATTATTATTATTATTATTATTATTATTATTATTATTATTATTATTATTATTATTATTATTATTATTATTATTATTATTATTATTATTATTATTATTATTATTATTATTATTATTATTATTATTATTATTATTATTATTATTATTATTATTATTATTATTATTATTATTATTATTATTATTATTATTTTCGTGTTCCACAGAGGTTATCTGGAAGTGGCTACTTGTTTCGGCATTTAATGCAAGAAGACAAGTATTTTATTAATATTCGTTTTTTTTTTTCTTCTCTACTTTTTTGTGCTATCTGGTTTTTAGTTGTTATCATTTAGCACTCGTCTGACAATTCCACTTGTTTCTATTAGAACAATTTTTTGAAGTTGATAGTATACTTGTTCTTTTAAATTTAGTTTCTTGAGACTTTCAATAAGTGAGTTCGGTATTTCTCCAGTGGGGGTACCTCCGTATATACAGCATAGGAGTTCTGGAACGGTTCTGAACTGTCGGACTGTGGTTCTGAATTGTGGACCAGTTGTTTATTTGGAATAGTTGTGTTATATTATAATGATTAAATGACTGAGCGACTGGAACGAATTTTATTGGAATTATTAAAGAATTAAACGAGTTTGTGTTGTATTGCGGGTTGCCTGCTGGTTTGAAAAAAAGTTGGCCGCTGGTGAGACTCGAACCTACGTGCCGTCGGATGAAATTTATAATTTCAGCGCCCTTACCCACTGGGCTGCTAACGAAGGATTATATATGTTAAAAATGGGTATTTAAACTCGCGTCGCGTATTTTGATCGTTTTCCTGGAATTTGGTCTGTGATAGATATCTTGTAATCATATACAGGGTATGTCGGGATACTAAACAACTTAGAATTTTTGTATTTAAAATATCAATTTGATGGTACGGGTTAGATGCGGGATATATACAGGGTTTGTCGCGAATTAGATCGTCGAAATATCGAATTATGATCATTCTTAATACGCAAAAATTGCAAAAATGTCGGTACGGGGATATGGTCAATTAAAAATGTCAATTCGATCATTCGTATATTATGATGTGGGTAAAAGATAATTTCGAGTGTACAGGGTATTCGCGAAGATCGTTCGTAAGAGGTACGGGGGATGTCAATTTTTCATACGGGATATACAGGGTTTGTCGCGAATTAGATCATCGAAATATCGGATTATGATCATTCTTAATACGGAAACGGTTACGTGGCAAATAAAAATGTTTATATACGTGGGGGTATGACGGTTCTCCATTTTCTGATCGAACAGTAATTCTCTCTTTATACGGGAATGAATTAGGATGTAAAATTACGACACAACGATTGTCAAAAGGGTACCAATTATTCGATGCTATGACGTCATCACACATATTTTACAAGGGTCATGCGATCGACAACGACCAGTTACATTATGTCTTCAGAAGAGCACAGTCATGGAATTGAAGACATTGCTTTTTATGAAGATAAGAGTAAGGTTATGAAACAAACTAGGGAAGCAAGAACAACGTGGAGCAGTCTAAACTGGGATTGTCGTAAATTACCGAAAACTACTTATCCGTTAAGACGTATTCAAGACGTATGTTTAATAGAACAGAAGAAGAAGAGAGCATAAAAAATGAAATTAATAATGTTTTTGCCATGTCATGTATAATTTTAGCATCTGTCTTTGTTTTAATTTTAAAAATTATTTTAAAAATTGTTAAACGTAAATTTGAATCTTCGTGTAATATAAAAGTTGATGAATAAACAACTTGTTTTATTTCTAAGTAGTGGTGTATAAAATAAAAACTCATTTGTGGTTAAGGTTTATTTATTTTATGGTAATACAGTATTCAAAAACCAGTGGCGGAGACGTTGTACATTTCGTTCGGTGCACGAATATAGTCCAGAGGTGTGACAGGGGTTTGGATCCTTGGCAAAGTTTACTGTTGCACACGGTGTACCATCGAACTTGCCGACTTCGCAAATGTGAGGAAAAACGTTGAAAATGTTACATTTATTTTGCAGAAACTTGGCTTTTTGTTGACCACGAACGTAAATGTAGTCTGCAGCATACAATAGCTTGCTTTCCAATATTTCATTAATTTTAGAATATTCTACATCTCCTGAAGAGTATCGAATTCCGTGCACATTTTTTTCCAAGTAGGTTGCAGTCTTTTTGTCCTCATTACTTAATGTAGAAAACGGCTGAGGTGGTAAAAACATGTAATGTGAACTTTGAAACCAATTTCTATCGTTAGTTCTTTGACAACGAAAAATCCATCTACGACAAAGCCTTGAATGTCTACAAAAGCTATTCTCATGTTGACGTCTGCTCGAACACTAACTCTAATCAACGTCTAGTTTAAACTTTTAACAATTTCGGTGAGGGGGAAGTATTCCATTACACAATCATGAATTATGATGCAATAGACTTTGGTATTTTCGGGAAAGCCTATGTTTGCTTCAATATCAAGTTTCACATCGACTGTGGACGCCTTCATGCTTTCTTCCTGTTTGGAACAATCGATAACAAACAATGCCCGTTTCTTGAAAGAGGAATAATCCAGCAGGGGGCGCTTCTGTGTGGAGTTCGCGTAGTTGGGATAGAATTCAGTATAGTTAAAATATGCTTCATTGTAGTCAGTTTTACTAAAATCCAATTGCATTCTTTCATTGGGCCAAAATTCACCATTAAGTGACAGTCTTATACTTTGTACATCTGCATTGTCAAATAAAGTAGGATCGGCTGTGCTCACGTTACGTTTGTCAGTTTGAAAGAAAACAATAACAAAACGGGGTCTTTCAACTGAAGTGGATGTTTTAACAGCCCAAACCTCACGTCTTGCACCTTTAGTAATTGAGGGCAATTCGTGTAACTCCCACTTTCTGAATGGAATAACTATAGGCTGATCTTTTTGAATGGATTTCATGAGATTTATCTTTATATCATCATTGGGAAAGATATGTTTAACTTTTAATTCAACACTTGTAATGTTAATTTTAGCAGTTGTACTGGAGACCGTACCGGACTTGTCGGTAATATAGATGCAATCATTATCATTTCGTGCTCGAACTAATCGTATTGTTTGTCGTCCACATGTAATCATAGAATAATCGTTAAAAATGTTGAAAATATGTTTGAGAGGTATTTGAAGGTTGAAGGACTTGTCGCTGACATTTAGAATAGGATCTTTCGGATAATTCCAGCCAGCTATAGCCATATGATTGGAATCTTCTTGGTTATAACAAGTCATAGCACGTACGGCACTTACAATTCCAGGATCTCGAACTGTTTCCATTTCCCTAGCACTTTTACTGTACGTACATGAATCGAAAAGAAAGGCTCCAAAATTATTTGCTAATTTTACGTCTCCTGCTCCGTGTGTTTCGAGGGAACCTTTAATGCACAACAAAGTTTCGCTCATTGCAAAGAACGAATCAACCTGATTAATGCTAAACTCCACAATGTCACTGCAATTGAATGATTTGATAAATGGAGCATAGGTTCTGTATTCAGCCTTTCGAATGGAATCATCAAAGACCGGCTTACGGTAGATATCAAACATCGAAGGCATATTGTCATTTTGACGAAGTCGTTTTCCATACATGGTTGTCATTTCAATCTAAAACCCAGCGATTGCAGCACCAATTTGTTTGCCAACGTGAGTTGTTTCACCGGCGGCTGCTTAGCTAATGAAGTTGGAAAATGTGTAAACTGTCTTTTATGATGATGATTGATTATTAGTCCCATCTGTTTCGCGCTCTAAGCTCCAATATTAACGTACTCGATTCACCTCTAAAGTTTACAGGTTGACCGTCTTGATCTAAGGCAATGACAGTGATGTTAGTTATTTCACGTTGTGGTATAACAGGTAAGTAGATTAAATTATGAGGAATTTCGTCAATGGAATATCCCGGATCTACTTGAATAACAAATTCGTAGATAGTATGCGCAGGTCTGTTCGCATCAAAGGCTCCAGTGGTAATGTTACAATCGAAGCGAATACTGGATACTTTAATGATTTTGACGGGGAGATCTGAAGAGTGCATTTCGTTGACGTCGAGTATTTTCGGTGAAAACCCCAATATTCTCCCAAGACTATCAGCTTGCATAAAGGAAATTTTATATTTACTGAAAATTTCACATTTCAACGTATTGTGATTAGGTTTTAGTGAAAATATATCCTTCGGTGGTGTTATTGAATTGCTTGCGTCCATTTTATCACTGATAAACGCTTCAAGATCATCAATTTCATAACATCCTGTAGGAATATTAAAACTTTGAAGCTTGTCTTCGGCATCGTAGTAGTAAAACGTACAATTTTCAATGTTTGGTATACTGTTATATGAATGAAAAGATCGTAGAGCTATTTCATAATCATTCTTTGGATCGAGCACAATAGGGGTAGGAGGTTGAAAGGTAAACACGTGATTGGTGCTGTTAACTCTCAGCAGCTGCGACATGTTGACTAATGAAAATGAAAAAGACATGTATGAATTTAAATATCATTTTTTATTGTTACAAAGAAAACATGTGGCTTGTGAACTCGGAGGACCATCCCAATGCGTTGTCCAATCTGGTCGGTTGTAATGGATGAAACAAGGCAGCCGTATTTGCAACTCAAAATTGGCTCGATATTCATAAGGAAGTTTATGCCACATATTAAGCAATTCCAAAGGTCTCACACACTTTATCAGATGTTCAATGGGAAAGTGCTTTAGTTCTTCGGCTGTGAAACTACTCAATGCTTTAACTTGGTGGATATTTTGTAGTAATAGTTCCATTATTGTTGTAGAAATTTTAAACATAAATGACCGCAATTGATTTGATTGTAATTTTGATATTGAGTATTGTTGTAGAAAATTCGCACACCACCGAGATATTTAACAACTTCTTTCGGCGGCTTCAGGTTACCAAATGAATCGAAATACTCTACTTTGTTGTTTATCTTTCTGTAAGCTACCCAATGACTTCCGCTATTCCTAGAGGTATCCAAATTAACCACTGCACATTCTTGCCTTCGAGGTCCATCTTTGGGGAGGGTGTCTCGCATGAAAACTCCTCGAAAATGGGGTATTTTAAGCAATTTTGCGTAATGTGTTATCTCAAAGTCGGATAATGCGTGATTGGGTAGCTTTATTAGTTTTTTTGTCTCAAATACAATCCGAAACCGCCTTTTGGGTACTTTTTTAAGTATAGGCCAGATCCTACTCGTTCCATAGCCTTATTATGACGTACATCTTCTTCCAATTTCTTTTGCGCATGCTTAGCATCAATGACTGTTTTCGCCACTCCAGCAGCACCACCTGCTAAAGCTCCAAGTGCCGAAAGACCAGCAAACAAGGGAATAAGTGGTAGGAAACCTCCAGATTTCGCTACAGGTATTACTCGAGGAACATCGACTTCTTTTTCCCACCAAATTCCTTAATGAGTGCTTTGGCTGCTCGTAATGCAAACGTTGCAGTGTCTTTTAGAGATTTTCCTCTCTTCATGGACTTTCCCACCTTCAAAACAACATCTCGATGAAAAGAATGACGTGGTTTACGACGACTACGACATCCCATTCCTAGCTTTCTTTTTACCTTCATTCCACCTGTCACAAGTAATGCAGCAGCTTTTTCTTTGAAAGATGCGTCTTTAGATTTGACACGTTCCCACGCCTTATTTTCAAGTATCTGATCGGCTTTATGTCGCTCCTCAAGAGATTTGTTCTGCCAATAAGCAATGTCGTGTTGTTTACATGCAGAGTCTAAAGGATTAATACCTGGATCTCCACGTGCTAGTCGCTTTTGTAGTTTTGTACCAGCTGAAAATAACACTTTTTTTTTTTAGCAAAATTACATTAGATTGAAATAATAATAACTTACGTCCGCAGTACTGATAGCCGGGTATGTGAACTTCAATAGGTAGTTTATTGATAAGAGAATTTAAAAGACCCTCTCCTTCAAACACCAACATTAAGACTGATATGCACAAGTGGCGCGACATCTATATTTATAGAATAACACTAAGAAAAACAATACACACCATGAAGATCATTCAACAAGAGCAGACGATACCCATTGAAAATTTAGATTTTACCCCAACGTCATCGATCGGCAAACATGGTAAATTGTTACCAAATTCCTTCCGTGCTATTATATGCGGTCCTAGTGGGTGTGGAAAGACGAATGCCTTGCTGGCGCTCCTATTCAGTCCAAATGGCGCGAAATTCAAAAACGTCTATGTTTATTCAAAATCTTTATTCCAACCGAAGTATGAATTGCTGCAAGAAGTGATAGCACAAGTCAATGGTGTTGGATATTTTCCATTTAAAGACAACGAAGAAATAATTAGTCCAGATAACGCTCGACCGAATTCTATCTTTATATTTGATGACGTATCCTGTGACGGTCAACAGAAAATACGTGAATATTACTCAATGTGTAGACATAAGGACATTGATGCTGTATATATTTGTCAAACATATTCAAAAATACCGAAACAGCTTATACGTGACAATTGTAACGTAATTATGTTGTTCAAACAAGATGAGGTGAACTTGAAACATATATTTGACGAACACGTATCTCCAGACATGACATTTGACACATTTAAAAATATGTGTTCAAAGTGCTGCTGGTCTGATGATGGCGGTCGCTATGGTACTTTGGTAATTATGAAGGATTTCCCCCTTAATGATGGTAGATATCGCAAAGGATTTGATAAATATATAAAATTGTAAGCTATGTCTTTAGTCTACGACAATATGGCCGACGATAAAGGTGTTGCTGCTGCATTACGCAAGAAAAAAGTGTCTGAACTTGCTAGATCAATTCGCAAAAAATACTTGGCGTTGAAATTGGGTAAATCAGAGCAAGATGAGTCTCTTAATAAACTATTCAAACCAATATCTACACCACTTAAAGCGATAGTCGAATCTTCAAAGACATTACAAAAAACCATTACGAATTTAAGTCCAAAAGCGGATATAAAGAAAGAAGAAAAGCAAGAAGAACCTGATGATGTACCTTTTCTTGAAATGGAACCGGTAGCCGAAACCGACGAAGCGGGCAATGTTCCAATGCAAGAATCTCTAGAAAGAATACATCCTGAGATTACACAAGAAGCCATCGAAGAATATTTAGATCAATATCCCGAAATTACTCGATCATATATTGAAGATTATTTCCAAAATAATAAAAGAATCGATAGAAATTACGGTCCGATCTACAATGAAGAATTCGGTTGGAGTTTAGGTACGCGAAGAATTGGATTTGATAGAAGAAACATCAACATACTACAAGAACGAGACAAACAAGGTGAACGTGTGATTGGAACACCAGGCTTATATCAGCTTTTATTCTACGCCGACCCAGAAAGTTATACCCCACAGGATTTAGAGGCATATAAAACACTTCTAGAGCATACTAATGTTCACCGAAATACGCTTAACCGTCTTAAGAGTTCAAGCACTTCCAAATATCATGAAATCATTAAACCTATGTTTAGAACGGAATCGGGTGGATCGAAAAGTAGTACTCGAAAACATCAGCACAATCCTCGATCAAAATCTCCAAAAAGTGGTGGAAAACTTGTCGATTCTCACTTAACATACAATGATACACCTATGGAGTATATTTATTGGGACGATCCCAATGAATTAGTGGATCGTTTAAAGTTGTTGATTGCTTCACAAGAGGCAGGTAATACGTCACATGACAATGAAATAGTAGCAATTATCAATGAGCTGAAGGAAGCCGATATAATAGAATAACAAGCTGAATCTTGTTCATTTAAATTATGCCTGTCGATAAATTCGGACATAGACATAAAAAAACGCCATATGCGCGTTGTTTACCAACAAAAATCACATTTCCTCACACACCCGAAGGTAATATTGATATGGAAAATGTGAAAATTTGTAATGTTGGCGAACCGTCAACATATAGTGATGCTGCAACAAAAAATATGTCGATATGCAAATGAATGAGTTGCGAACCATTGACGTTGAAAACATACGTAAATTGAAAAGAGATTTTGAGGAAAATATCAAAACCGTCGTCCATAATTTAAAAAAATACATTTCAGGTATTGTAAAAAATATTGAAGTTATGAATACGGATATACATAATCGCATTCACAGTTTGGAGATCAAGCTAAGCGGTAGTAGTAGTAGTAATGTACTCTAAAGAAAAGATTCAACTCGTAAATGAGCTGCACAAACCGATCCGAAAAAATTATCCTCGAAGACGTACTATAATCAATGGTTTAGATGATCTGTGGCAAATGGATTTGGCTGAAATGCGTCCTTACGCTCATCAAAATAAAAATTACAAGTTGATACTTGTTGTTATAGATTGTTTTTCAAAATTTGTTTGGACACGTCCCCTAAAAACAAAGACCGGTGAGGAAATTACTCGGATATTTTCAGACATACTCGCTCATACTCGACGAGTTCCGAAAAATCTGCAATCTGATCAAGGAAAGGAATTTTACAACATTAAATTTCAAAATTTAATGAAAAAACATGATATAAATCATTACAGCGTGTTTAGTACGATGAAGGCTTCTATGGCTGAGCGTGTTATAAGAACGCTAAAATCTAAATTGTACAAGTATTTCAGTTTAAATGGCACCTACAAATGGATAGATATTCTACCTAAAATAACTCATGACTACAACAATACGAAACATTCCGTAACAAAATATAAGCCTTCTCGAGTCAACAAATCCAACGAAACATTTATTTTGAATAACACCTATAATAGTCATTTAAAGATAACTGCTGGCTCACGAAAATTCAAAGTCGGTGACATTGTTCGCATATCCAAGGCAAAACATGTCTTTGAAAAAGGTTATACACCCAATTGGACTACTGAGCTATTCAAAATCACCAAAGTTAAAACTACCAATCCCGCTACGTACTTACTGGAAGACATGCAAGGCAGACCAATCAGCGGTTGCTTCTATAATGATGAATTGCAGAAAACATCAAATCCAGACATTTACTTGATTGAAAAAGTACTCAGAAGGAAGGGTAATAAAATGTATGTGAAATGGCTCGGATTAGACAAGAAACATAACAGTTGGATTGAAAACGTAGCTGTTTTATAACGACTACTTTTTGCTTCGCTGCGTATGAATACATTTTTGGAGACTATAAATTGAAGTGATCTTTAACAATTGAACTTAGTTGACGAAACATGTGTCCTCAAGATAGTGCTTATTATAGTAATGCTGCTGAAATCGAATCGGATGATTCAAGTGTTTACTGTTACAGTGAAGAGTTGGATAGAATTTTGGAAAACTATGAGATGGCTGCAAAATCTGAAAATGTATACCTACTTTCAACACAATATAAAATTTGTGGTTATGAAGTAAAATGTGGAATAAGTCCAGCAAGATCATTTACGCCTGCTATTATTTTATCTCAACAACTCAAATTTTCCAAAATATCTTTCAGTACCTATGAATGGGATACTTTTATTTCAATAATGATGCAACAAATCAATGATTTCTTTTATACTATAGACGACGACGACGACGACGACGACGAGTTCCAACCTGTTTCATTTACATGTGGAGAGTACTGCACCATTACTTCATTAAAGTACGACGATAACAAGTTGATTCTTGTCAAGAAACATGATGTTGAGTATTACATGGATGAAGAAGAAGTGTCTCAAATTTTGGAATTAAATGAGTTGATTTTACAACGTATATATATGTTAGAAAATTTGAATTTTTGTCAATTTTATTATAATGTTTTGGATTTTTGTAAAAAAATCTCCTCTGAAAATTCTTCTGATCCTTTGCAAATTTTATGTGTATTTTGTTCTACTTTAGCCTCAAACAATATGTTAAATTATGCTCTTAGAGAATTTGTATACTTTTGTAAAAATAAAGTTATTAACGATTTAAATATATAGTTGTTATGCATTATAGGTGTTTTATTTTGAATAAAAATCAAAAAGTAGAAAAAAAATATATTTATTAATACAATACTTACACAGAAATTAGAAGTTAATTACATACATATGAGTTATTTTTTAATAAAACAAAAAAAAGTACAAAAAAAAAAATAATTACATTAAATAGGTACACAGAAAGGTAATAACATGTATAATAGTATGAGTTACAGTTTTTTTTTTAACAAATACAGCATTTTTATAAATAATAATCGGAATCATCATCTTCGCTATGATGATTAATAAATCTATATGGACCCTGTTCGTGAAGAGGTATGTCTGATTGCTTAGGAGGATGCAAATCATTGTGGCAATCATAGCTACTTTTCAATTGAAATATTACTTTATCATAGCCATTTTGACACCAGTAATACTTATGACGATATAAATTAAAAATATCTTCTCTAGCGTATACTACGTGTGAATGTTTTCGAACAACATGTAAACTAATATTTAGATTATTTTCTTCTAAAAGAGACTCAAACTTTCTAAAACAAGACTGACACAACGATAATTTTAGGTTTACAATATAATATAAATGAATCCAAGCGCAATATGTTTTTTCTAAATTTGAACGTTTAAAAAAGTTCATTCTCCAGATTGGACAAGTTAGTAAATAGTGACGCTCTTGTGAATTTATGTAACGTTTTTTTGTGATCGATACTAAATCAAGCTTTTTTGTGATACTTTTAGCATTTTTATAGATTGCATCCCATCTATTTTGAGCATAATTTTTAAATATTTTAAGCATTAAATTTTGCGGTAAGTGTACATCAATTACAAATTGGTTTATTGCTATTGTATTTTCACATACTACCCTAATACATAAATACTCGAGTGTTGCCACCATTATATCTAAAAAAAAAAAAAAAAATTATTTTATTAAACTGTAATGACCCCACGGTAACGTATTGAACGATTCGGGAATTAAATGTCTTTTATCATCGTAAGGACTTAGACCTATTTTTGTTTGTTCAATTGAAAATACATCATGCACATAGGAACGGATCGTATTTTGGGTTACAGACATTGTTTTCCAATCTTTTAAACATCTAATGTAATCTTCGAATAACAATTTATTTTTAACAACATTTTTCTTAACACCCTTTGATTTTTTGGTGATTTGCCCGCCCTGAACTTTATATGCATACATTTTAGACCGTAACCCAACAAAATGTGTTATTATTTTCCCATTGGCTTCATCCTTCATTAATCCTAAAACTTTTTTATTAACGCGAGGAATACTGTACACGTTATTTGGAGCATAGTCTGAAGTGTCGAATTTTTCAATGTATCTCTCGACAACTTCTTTATATACATCTTCACACTTTATTTCATATATAAAGCTGTCAGTATCTGTATACAGTAATTTACATCTCTCTACCCCCAATTTGGGGAGTACAAAATCATAGTGGAAGTCGTACATTACAGTTTTAGCCAAATCTAGAATTGCCATCCCTATATACAAAGGTTTATTAAAACAATGTTCAGCTTTTTTAAGTTCAATTATCATTAAATCCTCCTTCTCGTCGAGTACTGTTCTACTATGGAATCTTGGACTGGCAATTAAATTTTTAGCACCATAGCGACCGTCATAAGATTGCGGTATCCTTACGATTTTTCTCCCCCTAATTGATTCCATAGTTTTTCCGAAAACTGCGTTGTTTGCAAGCTTTCTTAGGTCTTTTTCAAAGATGTTAGTGGCCGAGGTTCTCAATCGTGTGTTCAAATCAATGTACGGTTTCAACCACTTTGACTGCTTAAATTTTAATACTTTGTGAATTTGAATTAATTTTAAACCATGTGACAATGCTTGTTTTAAATTTCTATAATGTAGTATGTATTCTTTTTGCTGTATAAGGTGGTCATTAATTTCGGTAATTTGGATTCTGGCGGAATGCGGTGTTCGGGGCAGAATGGAAAGTCTTTATGTTCGTCGTGTAATCTTTCAGGATATTCTAGTGTGACTTGAAAAATATAACCGTCGGGAGAATCATCAGGCAGCGTCATTATGTTCACATAATCTTCAGGTGGATCGTCGCCGTCGTTGGTAACAAATTTACTTATATTTTCAATCCAACAAAACCCCCCATAAGGTAGAGGCTCGCTCATGGCCTTTCCGTACAAATTATTTACATCTAAATATAATATATAGCTTGAGGGTTTTGTGGGATCATATTCTTTCATGTATTTATTGTTAGCTTCAGCATATCTGCTACTACATACAGATATTCCCCCTCGAATCGACTTTTCTATAAACATTATCATGTCAACATCTTTTAAAATTTGTAGCCTACATCCAGTATATTTAAGCATACAATCCCACGTATAGCCAGGCATTGTGAAATACCAGGCAGGGTCAAGAAAGTAAGTTTTTAAAGAAGACTCACGAAAATTTTCAAAAATGTCGGCAAGAAGCAGAATATCGGTATGCATGTACAAATCGCTATATTCCCCAAGTGTTTTAATATTAAAGGACTTCCAAACGTTTTGCGCGTGAGCATAGTCGTCATCAGTAATGTTATTGTCATTAAGTCTATTGTAAAAACTTTCTTGTTTAGGTAATTGAGTTTCATTTAATTTCTCTAAATTGTCAATATAGTCGTATGGAAACACACCTTTACGAGTTAATAGTTTAAAGTGATCGGCATTCAATGAAGAAAATTCTTTTCGTAAAATTATAAAATCCTCAATACACAAAGTTTTAACTAGATTATCCAAGCTAGTCGCCAAAAATCTGAACGAATCTATAAATCGGAATTTAATGTTTGTATCTGCATCGTATTGCGTAAATGAAATGTATTTGTCTTTATTTACTGGAAGTACACTAACCCGCCCCCGTCTAACAATATCCCTTATAAGAAAGTGCGAATCATAGGATAGATTATGATAGATTATGGGTACAATAAACAGTTTTTTAAAGTTCAGATTACATGATTGGTGTGCAAATCCACGGAACTTTCCAGTAAAATGATCATGATCTCTAACAATGACTTCCTTTTCTCTAAATATTTTTTCACAGATGTGACAAATGTCACCGCCGCCGCCGTCGGTGGGGTCCGACGAAACCACAATTGGAATAATATTTTTAATCTTACTTTCAACAAACTTTGCTATCGTAGTCATTTCATTTGCAAACCAATTCATACAATCTTCACCTCTGCGTGCTTTATAAAATGATAAAGAGTCATCAAATGAACATTTAAAGTAATAGCCAATACTGAAGGCTCTATGATGCTGATATTTTTGCGTCGTTTTGCCAATTTCTACGTCACATTTTTCTAATTGGGATTCAATGTCAGCATAAATAGTAAAGGACACTTTTGCTTATAAACATGATTGCGAAATTCAACAAAGTCGTATTTGGGAAAAGTAATTTTTTCGTAATTCATAGTTTCACAAAGAGAATAATGAATATTTAATTTTTCTTCACTGTCAAAATAATTCAAACATCTATCACAAGGATATTTTTTACCGTTATGTTTATTCATTTGACTCGATAACAGTCTAGAGAGATTCTTAATCCATACATAATGATATTTGATTTCTAAATGATCATGGTCTTGAGAAGGAGGAGGAGGAACATCAAAATCATTCAATTTAGGAAAGTAGTGATCCTGAATTAAAAGTAAATTTACATGTCTATCTAATTTGGATTTTGTCAACGTAACAGGAATTACTGAAAAAAAAGTGTTTTCACCACTCCCTACTATCATTTCTAAAGCGTATACATTAACGGAAATATTGTTGAGCTGTTCAAATTTTGAAATTTTATTTAGCTTCATTGGCATATCCATTCCTTCAGTATTTAAAACACGACTGTAATGCGGATATTTAGATAATCTATCATTATGTTTTTCAACAGGATACAACGCACTGACTATACTCCAAAAAAACATGCTAAATCATTGTTTTGAACATTGACACAAGCACGCTTTCTGGCTATTTGTTCAGGTAATTTAATGAAAGATGAACCGTTTCCTATTTCAAATTTGTTAATTGCTACCTCTAAGGAAATGATGTTACTCAAAGCCCACCCTGAATTCATTTCATTAAATTCACTAAGTTTATTTAATATAAAATCGATCACATTTTTATTATACCACTCTTCCAGATCCGTCCCTACGTCAATTAGCGAATTAGGTGTATTAAAATGTTTTCTGTCTACAATCTCTGTATCGTTCAATTGTTTGATGAAATCACCACAAAAGTTAAGTTAACTTTTAACATGTACATTTTCTTTAAAATTAAAGAAATTTTTTCATTAAAAAGTTTAAATGCATCTATAAAAAAATTTTTTATTTCTTTATGCTTCAAGTTTATAATTAATCCCGTTCTTACTCTGCTATGGAATACTGAATTTATGTTAATCCACCTAACTTTTTGTTTTTTTTTAAATCTCCACCTATATGCCCCCGTTTCATTGCCTTAATAAAATAACGCATTCTTTTCAGTTCCCCCATTTTTGATTGAATTTTTCTCACTTGACCCACGGAAAAATGAATTTTCTTTAACGCTATATTACATTTTCTTAGATGTAAATTTATGGCTTTTAATGCAAAAGTTATTTCTTTATGATTTGAAAAATTGTTTTTAATTTCCAACAAAGTTGCATCGATTTTGCTCAGTACATTAGGATAATTAAACATTGCTGTATTTGTAAAAAAAACTGTAACTCACCTCTAAATTTCCGTAATTTCGAATGATGCAGCTAAATGGGGACGACCGCAATCATACGATCCCTGGTATGTTAAGCCGTACTTCCCTCTTTCAAAATTGTTGATATATGGTTCGTATGTAGCAGTCACCCTGTTTGGCAGGAACACGACTTTATCGCCCAAGTCAACTAGAACGCTTGTTCCAAAGTTTGTTTTCGTTATTTTTGCAGCATAAATTACTTGTGGAACTCCTACTGGTAACTCTTTCAGCTTCACTACAGGCTTCCGTGCTGCAATATAGGAAGCTTTGTTTAGTAATTCTAAATTCATCTGGAAAAAATTTTCGCATATAATATTTTGTGAGACAAAGCACACACACACACACACACAATTTATGAATTCGAAGATGATTTTTTAAAACTAACTTTTATTATCTACTCGACGAAAATACAATAATCTTAAACTTTATAATAATTAACCAAATAATGAATATTCTAATAATCAATGAATCAACATTTTACAACGCAAAATTTTACTATTTATACTAATTCCTAATCTTTTTTACAAACAACTAAATTAATAAAAATATTGTAAACATAATAATTAAATTAGTATTAATTATTTTTGTTAAACTAAATAAAATAAACTTTTTAACTAAAAAAAAACAAGCGAAAACATTATTGCGTTTACACAAATATAATAATAATAATAATTTAAACTTACTTCAAATATTTTTTCTTGTAGCACACACAAAAGTTGATGATTATTAGTGAACATTAAACACGTAACTGGATTGTTAAATTTTATTCTTTCGAATTTATAGAATTTTTGTGACTGATAAGCAGTTTTTAAGCCCGTAGGTAATTTGATACAGGCAAAACTAAATAGTTTTTCATTGCAGATAAATGTCAAATGGTAAAAAGATATATTGATCTTAACTATTAATTTGGTAATAAATATCTTTATCGTTCCGATAAAAATGACACATGTATAATTATTAGGAGAATTTATTTAGTGTCATCGTTTATATTATATTTTCGAATTTATAGAATTTTTATGACTGATAAGCAGTTTTTAAGCTCGTAGGTAATTTGATAGTTTTTCATTGCAGATAAATGTTCTTGTTTAAATCATATGCAGACTTAATTTTTTAATAAAATATCTTTATCGTTGCGATAAAAATGACACCTCATGTATAATTAATAGGAGAATTATTTTTGTCATCGTTTATATCTTATATAGGCCATTTGTTAACAACATGGTACGATGAATGTAGTCATTATCGTCTGGATCGTAAAAATAATTTATAGAAAAATTGTTTAAATATATTTTGTATTTACATATTATACATAGAACAATTTTTTGTTACCAACGGTTTATGAAAACTGTAGTCACTGTTGTCTGACACAACATTGTTTAACGATATATGGTATTTTTTAGCTATATGACATACTTTTATACTTGACGTACATAAGATGACCAAATTTTTTCTTTTTACATCCTAATTCATTCCCGTATAAAGAGAGAATTACTGTTCGATCAGAAAATGGAGAACCGTCATACCCCCCACGTATATAAACATTTTTATTTGCCACGTAACCGTTTCCGTATTAAGAATGATCATAATCCGATATTTCGATGATCTAATTCGCGACAAACCCTGTATATCCCGTATGAAAAATTGACATCCCCGTACCTCTTACGAACGATCTTCGCGAATACCCTGTACACTCGAAATTATCTTTTACCCACATCATAATATACGAATGATCGAATTGACATTTTTAATTGACCATATCCCCGTACCGACATTTTTGCAATTTTTGCG
Source organism: Ophraella communa (assembly GCA_035357415.1). Taxonomy (NCBI): domain Eukaryota; kingdom Metazoa; phylum Arthropoda; class Insecta; order Coleoptera; family Chrysomelidae; genus Ophraella; species Ophraella communa. The sequence continues at coordinate 21,558,101 of CM068994.1, read as the reverse complement.
TATTAAGAATGATCATAATTCGATATTTCGACGATCTAATTCGCGACAAACCCTGTATATATCCCGCATCTAACCCGTACCATCAAATTGATATTTTAAATACAAAAATTCTAAGTTGTTTAGTATCCCGACATACCCTGTATATGATTACAAGATATCTATCACAGACCAAATTCGATGAAAACGATCAAAATACGCGACGCGAGTTTAAATACCCATTCTTAACATATATAATCCTTCGTTAGCAGCCCAGTGGGTAAGGGCGCTGAAATTATAAATTTCATCCGACGGCACGTAGGTTCGAGTCTCACCAGCGGCCAACTTTTTTTCAAACCAGCAGGCAACCCGCAATACAACACAAACTCGTTTAATTCTTTAATAATTCCAATAAAATTCGTTCCAGTCGCTCAGTCATTTAATCATTATAATATAACACAACTATTCCAAATAAACAACTGGTCCACAATTCAGAACCACAGTCCGACAGTTCAGAACCGTTCCAGAACTCCTATGCTGTATATACGGAGGTACCCCCACTCCTCTAGTGGGTTAGAACTCTCATAGTACATCTACTAATCTCCATAAACATGAAAGTTATGGCGAAAAATTAAATTTTAAATTTCAACTTTACCACCCTGTATCTTTCTTAATATCAACATTTTATTAAAGTAAGTTGGGTTAAATCGTAATATTTTAGAGTGTAGAATCTACTGTTTCTTTTTGTACAATTACTTAAGGACCACCCTATATGTGTAGTTTCAAAATAAAAGAAGCTTTGAAAATCATCTATTTAAAGAATTTATTATTATTATATATCCTTTTTCTTTACAAAAGCATGGACTGTTCTGGTACATAAGGTAAGATAACCTTGATTTGATTTTTTAATCATTACAATATGTAAGTATAAATAAAAAATATGTTAAAAAATATGGGACATAATCATTTAAAATATTTAAAATAAAAAACCCTAAACTCGTTTAGAAGGATCTTTTCTTAGTTATTCTGGTTTAAATCTTTATATTTAATAATAATATTTCTCTAGTTACCACATAAATAATTCTTAATGTATACCGTAAATTGCTACATAAAGAGTTTTCAGTTTTTTTTTGCTTTTTATCCCCCTGACATGACTTATTTTGGATTCATTTACTTTTTGCTGCATTACCGTCCTACTACTAGAAAATGGTATAATATATTTTTTTACTACTAGGCCTAACTATAGAGTATTTAAAATTGAAAAGGAAATCCATCTCTCAAATGTGGATGATGTAGATTATCGTAGTAATAAAACTCAAAGTCTATCCACAACGTTTAATAGTAAGGTTCAAAAATTAGTGCAACATGTTTCGGTCTTCAGACCATCATCAGGCTATAAAGAAAACAATGGTATCGGGACAATCAAAAATAGTTATAAAAAGAGCGAATGGTATCGATTGTCCGATTACATCAATGATTAAAGTTAAAAAATTTCAAATATGTCATATTTGAAATGTTTTCAATAATGTATTCAATAAATCTACTTACTGTTACACCTTTAAGTAAATTTATAAGTTGTACTTTATTTTGATATTTCAGAAATTTCTCAATAATCTATGAACAATATTCGCAATCCTACGTATTTCTCCTAACAAGGTTACCAACTTATGTCCCCTTTTTCAACCTTCAATCCTAAAAAAGCTCGACTGGTGTTGAAATTAGGTCTCCAAGAAAACTTTTCGAGAATGACAAGTGATTTTACTTGAATATTTAATGATAAATTGTTTGTTTTGGACTTTGTCGTAAAAACTTTTGAAACCTAATAAAATAGCAATTATTCTGAAAAGATAATGATAAATAAGGACTGTAATTAATCAATCTTATGTCTTTGGTTCTAATCCTGCTCCCGTTCTTGTCAGTTAATTAGTTAGAGATAAAGAAAGTCAAGAACTGTTTAGGAAAACATTATTGTAACGGGAATTAATCTGTTAATATTTAAATTTTACAAACAAAACGGATTTTTGTGATATTAGAATTGTGGCAATACTTTTAGTTATACTATTAATAATTATTTAAATACAGAGTACGGCAAACCTCTGTTATAATTCTATATAACTCTTGTTGTATATAACTTACATATTTATTTAAAAGGTATATATAAAGGGTAAATAAAATCAAACATTTTTACCAGTCTACTAATTTTACTAATTTACTAATGGACCACCCTGTGGTCCATTAGTAAACTAGGCAATTGACTTATTTTTTTTTCAAATGGAATGCCATACATTTTTCTACATTTTTAAAACCGAATACACTCCCAATTTTTTTTATAAAACTCTCAGCCATCTCGAAGAAAACCATCTTTTTCCCAATAACGGTGTTACCTTTTTTTGAAACACCCTGTACATAGATAAGACGTAATTATATCATAAATATATTAAGTTATTGTAAAGATCAGCATGATATAGTTTTTTCCAGGATAATCCCTTAGGGCTAATAACATCTAGGCTTTAATATTGTTATGTCTTATTACTTTCATACTTGTCTAGCCTTAATACTACCTAATCAACATCAGGTACATAGCTACAAACAAACAAACAAAATGTAACTTCAATATGTCAATCTAACGATGCTATTTCGATAGCGAAACGGCTGTCATTACATTTAAAGTATTTAAAGAATAAATAGTGGAAGTTAATTCAACCTTTAAGTTGTTTATTGTTCTGAATTTATGATAATTCCTTAGAGCCAATAAAATCTAGTATGGTATAGTCTTACGCGTACCACTATACACTTAATATCAGATAGCTACCACATGACACAAAATACTGCTGTTAATCTGACGATTATAATTTATCGAAACATCAATTATTAAAAGCTATTTTTTTAATTAAACGTGGAAGTTTTGTCCGCCATATTCGTTATTTAATATCCTGTTAAAAGATGGACTTTCATAGAGGGGCTAGTACAATAAATTACAAATTTCATAATATTGCTACAAATTATAGTCAGCAGTTGTATAATATAATGTTCATCCCATAGGTTTATTCGGATAATTTAAATTCTATTATATGGTTCCATCTGCTTAAGTTGGCTTTCAGTATATGGTATACATTAATATTAATTGATTAATTTTAGCAAAATTAAAATAATTTTTCATAATCTAAAAATAAATTATAATTTCCAATCAAAACTTATATGACAAATTATTATTTAATCATGTACACCAAAAAATGTTTAAAAGACTAAACTTACTTTAAATGCAATTGAGTAAGAAGATTAGTGTTAATAGGACATTTTTTGTTATTTTATAAATAAATTTTATTTCTACATGTAAGAATCTGGTAAATATAGTTTTTTTTGGTAAATATTAGAGTTTAGTAGTATTATCAAGTAGTAGACTATTAGAAGACAAATTTTGATTGTTATGCCCCATATTAAATTATAATTTAAAACAGTATAGGTACTTATTAATAAAAGATGTTACTACAATGATATAACTTTTATACAGATTAGAAAAGTTGTCGAGCACGGTAAGTCTTACATTATTATAAAGTCTCTCTGGGAGCTCTAAAAGGCTTAGAGTTTAGGTACAAAGGTATTAACAAGGTAAGTGTAACGTACAAAGTTTTCATAATATAAATTCATTTCTGTGCAGTAGCTGAGGATTTTCCGGGAATTTGGTATTAGACACAACTGCATACAAACAACTTGAGTAAGTGATTATCAATTGAAAGATTATGTAACGTCTTACATGTAAAAGTAGTCGTTTAAATTCCGGATTAAACGATAGGATCAAGTATCTTATAAACATTTTAATTGGATTGCCAAGAACGATTTTTGCTGGAGATAAATACAAATACACTCTTATTTTAACAGAAAAATGACAAACTTTTTTTTTAATCAATAATTAAATTATTTTTTATAATAATGATAAACGATTTGAAGCAAATAAACAGTCAATTAAAGTTACATGGAAAATTTGGAGGATATTTTAGAAAATACAAAATTATGCAAGAAGTTATTAATAAGTGAAAAATAAAAGCTTATGGAAAGGAAATCGGTTGTGGTAACCTTTACTCTGTGTTAGTCCATCTTACTTAGAACAATATATAACTGAACGGTTGAACTAAACTTCCACTATAAATAAATAGTGGAAGTTTAGTCCTTATGGAAAGGAGTTTAAATATTTCTAATTATTCTTATTATCTCACCAATAACTATAACAAAGGAAGTTATAATTTGAAAATTGTTGTAGACATTTCTATTTTTTTTTTTAATTTAAATTTTAAGTAATAATACAGAGTTTATTTGATTAAATTTTGTGGTAGAGTTTGGTTGCTTTTATAAACATGATTTTGTTAAGTGGGCTTGAAATCCAGTTGTTGCATATGACTGGCATTCTGATAGAAGATGTTAAAGATAGCTGTAAGTTTGGTATGGCTAATTTGAAGTCTTCTAATGATTGTTGCTTCTCTTTGCCTTAAGTAATTTTGAAAAAGCTCGCCAGTAGATGGTTAAAATTCACGTAAAGACATTGTACTATTGCACCACAAATGTTACCAGGAGTTCTGAATTTAGTACTTAAGAAAGAGTTTAAAATCATTTCTTAGATAAATTAAGATTGTTTAGCTGGTAATCGAAGCAATTTCATTGGCTTAATGGTCTGCTGTTTCATTACCGTTGATCCTCATGTGAGAAGGGTGCCAAATGAGGGAGACTGTTTTATCACGAGCAATTAGGGTCTGGTATATATCATATATATTTTGAATAATTGGATGATTATTGTAAATACTATAAATTAAGATGACCAAGGAAAGAGAATCTAAGCATATGGCAATGTGTTTGGAGTATGCAATAAGTTTGAAGGCTAGAATAATACTTCTTCTTCTATGTAAATACTGCATGTTGGAGATAATCTCGATTAATGTAGGAGTTCATCGGTAGCTGCGCAACCAACACCGTAAATAGCTTTAGAACCAAGTCGTAGAAAAATTTCTGTAAGATTTTTTGTAATACTTTTTTTATAACTATGCTAGGTGTCTTATATTTGTTAAAATGGGGTTAATATATTTGTGTTACAATTACGTCTTATCTATGTATAAAATGAAGACTCAATCAAAGTAAACAGTGGCGAACTTCCAAGATTTATTAGTTCATTAACTAGTTTATATTGTTGATCTGCTAGATGTCTTTTTATTTCAAGTTATTGTTAAGATCAACATAATATAGTTTTTTCCTGGTTTTTCTGTATCATTGCATACTTATACTGATCTAGCCTACTACCTAATCAACATCAGGTACCTAGCTACAAACAAACAAAATGTAACTTTAATTATCAATCTGACGATGTGAAACGGCCGTCATTGCATTTCATATTTTGCGAATAAATAGTGAAAGTTTAATTCAACCTTTTAGTTGTTTACCGTTCTTAATAACTTAAGATCCACTTTCGGAGGATGTAGAGGTTTGAATTTTTTGTTATTTTGTACAGGTTAAAATATTTTGTGGTTTTGTGGACATTTTGTTGTGATCCCATAATCACATAAAAATGTTGAAAAAAGAAGGAATGTAAAATATGAGCTCAGAAAACAGTATATAACTCATTAACGGCTTTTAAAGTTTTCAGAAATACCCAAAAATATAGTCACCTATTTAATGACAGCACTTATTAGGGTACATTTTAATAACATTAAATTCGCTTTTTTAACATGTAAATAAACGATCCATACTTTATAAAGTTTAACACGTTTTAATTTGAAACAACAGTATTGCAGTTATTAATTGCTATAAAAAAAGGATAAGGACTACGGTGAAAGTTTTAATTTCTTATCGTGAAATAAAAAGATCTGAATTTTTACTATAAATATTTTTTAAACAGGTTTTAATAAAACTGTGATAATAACTAATTTTTGCATAATATTATATAGTAATAATAAAAAACAGTCAGTTTTATTAGGTTCTTTCTTACTATACTTTCCACTGTCTTATTTACGTCAATCCCTTCCCCCTTTACCTCTCAACTTCACTATATAGTCCCAATACACCGCCTCCCTGAGTTTTTTCTCCAAGCTATTCAGCACTTCTGTATTCTTCCAGCATCTAAACGCGTGTCTAACATCACCCTTCACTTCACACATTAACACACTCTCTTTTCCCAATCTTCTGAAGATATCCTGCTCCTGTCTCATGTCCAGCGAGCACATATGTCAAGAAGTAGTTCACTTCGCCGAATTTTCTATTCATTCATTCTCTACCACTTCCGATTGCTCTTTTTAGCGCACCTTCATACTCCTTTCACCTTGTTTCCATTTCCTACTCCATCCAATCCATAACACTCTTTTATCGCGCCCTTAAACTGTAAACTTCTAGTTCTAGCCATCACATCCCTTGTATCACTTTCAGCAATTTCTCTCTGAATCCTCAGTAGAGGATTCCTAGCATGTACTTCCGCTCTTTCACCTGCCATTTTCAACCCTTACAGCATTTTCTGCTCAACCGTTCTGTCAATAACTCTTCTCTTCAATCCTCCCGATATGTAAGTTTTTAACGATAGCTGGCTATTCAACCACACACCTAGGTATTTCTCCGCATTTTCACCAGCATTCCCACTGTGTTCTATTCGGTCACTTCCGATCCGTATTGCTCTATTTTTTCAATTTTTTACACATTTTTTCCGCCTTTCTTTCTATCTTTGCATCTTCCTTTGCCATACATACCAGGTACACATCATCCTTATATACTATAATCTTGCATCCATCTTCGCATTTTATCCCACAAACAATAATAAACACGCACTTCTGGAACGTCCGTCCCAATACACTAGCATTTTCCACGAAGCTGATCACTCTGCCCAGTACAGAGATAGATGATTTTCCCCTCATAAACCAATCCTGGTTTGGTTTCCACTAAAGCCCCCATTACATTACACTTTCTTTTCAATCCAATTCTTTATTATTCTCTCCAACACTTTTCTTATCACGCACAGCAGACTTATCCTCCCCCAGCATCATGTTAAAAAGTTACAAGAAATACTCCCCATTATCATCCAGCGGCCTCTTTATTAAACTCCTCTATCAGCCCTCTATTCGTGGGGCCTTCCTATTCTTGATACCACACCATTTCTTCTCTATTTCCTCCACCTTTACTGGCTTAATTCCCTTCATTACACCTTTTCTACTGAAATCCTGCTTAACCCGAATTAGATAATCCCTTACTCCTTTTTCCACTGCTAATAGTTTGTTGATAATATTTTTCTCCCAATCTTCCCCCAGCACCATATTCCTAGTTCCCCCCATTCTTTTCACTGCTATCTGATCAGCCTCGCCCCTTTACATCATGCCTGTCCTCTTTCTATCTCCTTACCTACTTTCTTCCCCAGTCTCTTAGCATCGGTCTTGATCCAACTTTGCCTTCTCCCTTCTGCAACCTCTTTTTCCATCTTCCTTATGTTTGTTTCCACGTACCTACGTAAGCTTTTCTCCTCTGAAAAGTCAATAACCCATCCTTGCTTCTTAACATATTTTGCATTCTCCTCAGGTCCATACAACTCATCCACCTTAAGCGTTTTCATTAGACGAAATTAACAAATTGTGATATTTTGACAGTTGAAAAAAATAATCATTATTTATCTGAATAATTGGCTGGTATTTGTCATAATACATTGAAGATAGGGCGTTTAAAACCAATAATAATTTTTCAACTATTATTTTTTTTAAACTGGCATATGTTAAAAGATATTTAAAAACATTATCTAGGCGTGTAACGCCTATGTATTCATTTTTAGAAAGACCAACTTACAAATGCACTTCATATCATTCGTGCAGCAACTGATTTTCTTTGGCGCTGTTCCAGATACCAATTTTATCAAAGAGAGCTTGTTTTCAGAAAAAAAAATTAAACACGTGTTGGATGCTCTGTTGGGTTTGTATTCAAGCCAAGTTTAAGAATTTTATGTTTTATGTTGCAGAAATTGAAAATACTATTAGCAATGCGGCTTAAACTTCTGTAGTATGTAAAATTTAATTGATAGCTTAAAGTGCAAACTAATGTGAAACGATAATATTACATTTTATCCAAGAATATTACATACTGTACTCATTATACGTCTGTTTGGTTGCCCTTAATTAATCTTGCTATTCAATAGTCAAGGCCGTCATTAAGGCAATGGGTTATTAAATTGATCTACTGAGCAACTTTTAATGTGTGTGTATGTCTATATTTTTAACCAATCTTTTTTGAATTTTTGAAATATTTTATTAATCCTACCCAAAATATTAATTTTATTGTCAATTATATCTTTCAGATTAACTTGGCCAATTGTTTATATTCTACAAGTATTAATAACAATAAATAAATTGGTTTAATCTTGTAAGATAAGATCCGTAAAATGTGATTAGCTATTTGATAAGCTCTTTGAATGACATAATATTTAACGTTTCACATGTATCGATTTAAATAAGTATTTCCTAAAACATTTACAGTCAAAAGTGGTCATATAGAGACTGGTAGTTAAAGAGTATTTAGATCTTATATCATTACAGATGTACAAATCCAAGGATGTTATTTTAATTAAAAAAAGCAGGATTATTATAGGTTTTTGACTGCAATTTTGCTGTTTTACTAATTTTATCCAAATTGTAATAATTCTGTAAACAAACTAAAAGTGTAAATTACAACTTTTATCTACCAATGCTGTTTTATACAACAAAATAACTAGCCATTAATCAAGTAAATTGCTTTTTGAAGTTATGTGTTTGGAAATAAATCCAGAAAGAAGATCGTGTTTATTTTATGGGAATAAACTTTCATCATATTTACATGGGAAGGTATTATAAGCCAAAAGCAATTTCCGGTACCAAGTTTTAATAGGCAATTTTCCACAATATTACCATCATAGTGTATCTTCCTGCAGTTTTATTAACTGATGATAAATGTAGGCGTTCTACAGGGGGTCAATACACTCAAATATTAAACTTTCTATCCGTAATTCACCCCTTCGACAATATTGTTTTTTTTTCATCTTAAATTTTTAACTTAATCGTTATTTTTCATCTTTGTAATTTTAATTTTGAAACCCATTACTTTTAATGAAACAACACTTCTTACCATATAGGTAAGAATATATTTTTAATGTTAACTTTCTTAGAATTACTAATACTTTATCAAAAATAACATAATGAAGCATTTTAAAAAAATTTTAATTTAATTTTATTATGGACAATACATTTTCGTAGAAAATGATTTGATTTAAAAAAAAAATTAAACTGGATTAGGTTGGTTAAACAATTGTCAATAAATTCAAATATGTATTTATAAAAAAATTGAAAAAAAAAACTATATTTTCAATACACTAAAATTGATTATTAACAATTTTAGCTTTATAGTGATTTTATCTTCAATAAATAAGCAAAGGATTTTATCCCCAAGTTTTACAACCAAATGCTTTATATTTTTCAGTGAGACATATCACTTTCGTGGTTTTCAATATTTATTATTTGTCATATTCTCCAGCTTATTTTATGACAAAGTATTTTTCCTTGTCAAAGTTTCTTTCCGACTTTGGTCTAATTGTGGCAGTGGCGTAGACAAGCAAATTTAAAAAAGAAATATAATTTTTCTCAATTATAACGTTTTTTCCACTTACTCTTCATTAAACAGCTTATATTTTGGTATATTCTAATGGTAAGTACATTAAAATGTAAATTAATAATCGTAGTGGTTAAATTTATTTTTCTATTTGTAAATCTTAATGTAAATAATAAAATAAAATTTATTATTTGTTTTAATAGTAATC